>JBCEWC010015769.1:0-13523 GCA_038996855.1 Solanum aculeatissimum
ACATTAGTGCTACACTAACATATTAGTGCTCCACTTAAAACAATTAGTGCTCCACTTAAACAATTAAATATTCAACAATTTGGTAATAGTATTTTGAGCTAATTATTAGTCCTATTATCAAACCCTTAAAAAACTCATATATAAATCCATTGGTCTGTCAACATTCTTCCACTCTAATTCAAACCTCATACATACACTACAAATGGCGACCACTGAACCTAAGCACGAGCACCGGGAAGAGGGAGAAGAAGCTGCCGGAGCCGATGACGAAGATACTGGAGCTCAGGTGGCTCCAATTGTCAGACTCGAAGAAGTTGCTGTATCAACTGGCGAGGAAAATGAAGATCCCGTCATCGATTTGTAATTTTCGTTCTTACTCACATATTACTGGTTATTACTTCTCAATTCATCCAGTTATAGGGTTTAATTGATCAAATCTATAATTTACAGTTCAAATTAGTAACCCAATTTGTTCAAATAATGTTCACTTCAGAGATGGATTACAAGTGTCACTGCTGTTAGTTTTCCCATATTATGGTTAGTTTAATAACCCAACAACAACAAAAAAACAGTGTAATCATACAAGTAGGGAATGTGGAGGGTACTTACAATACGCCTACTTCATAGAGATAAAGAGGTTGTTTCAGATACATCCTTAGATTCGAATAAAGGATGGGAGCAACACACAGCATATAGCGGAAAAAAAAAAGGAAGTAATGCGATAATCGAAGCACCAAAATATAGGTGATAATCAAAATGGAAGAATCTAGAAACCACGAGAATAGAGCTAATACCTCGGTTAAGAAAGAAGGTCCTAGTACTATCACCAATCCTACAACTATTAATTAAACTTTTTATCCTAGTCCACGACCTCTGCACCTTCCTATCTAAGATCATGTCCTCAATAAGTTTAAGATGTGTCATGTCCTGTTAAATAACCCAATTGTTCTAATCTGTGGTTGTATGTGTTCCCCCTTTGTTGAGAAAAATGTGAATGTTTGGATTGCAGTTTTCACTGCAGTTAGTTTTCCTTGAGAATCTCTTTATTGTCTATCCACTAATCCATTTCAAGGTTTAGTTAATTACCAATTGCTCAAATTTGTAGTTTCGAATACTCCCAACGAATGGTGGGTTCAGAATATGAGCGTCGATGAAGTTAATTAATTTTTGGTCAACCCTGTTTATTGCTTGTCCTTAGTGATACAATTCTAGGGTTAACTAATAACCCAATTGTTCAAACCTATCGTTTAAATACTCCCTCTGATGGAAGTTTCAGAGCACGTGTGTCAAATGCAGTTAATTTTCTGTGTGAATCTGTTCATTGCTTGTCCATTCATCCACCTCCGGGGTTAATTAATGACCTATATTTTCTTATATTCTGGTTTTAATGCTATCAAATAAAGATGGTGGATTCAGAGTAGGAGTGTAAATGCAGTTAATTTCTTGTGTTATTTCGAATATGATTTTCTTGGAATAAATTTGCAGGAAAGCCAAGCTTTATAGGTTTGATAAAGATGGGAATCAGTGGAAAGAGAGAGGTACTGGAACGGTGAAACTATTGAAGCATAAGGAAACTGGCAAAGTTCGCCTTGTAATGCGCCAATCCAAGACCCTTAAGATCTGCGCCAACCATCTTGGTCTGTATTTCAAAAGAAATTTAATTTTTGGGTTCTTCTTAATATATCAATGTTTCGCGTCAATTCCTGCTAGAGAATTTTGTCAAGGGTCAAGTAAGAATGTTAAGATTAAGGAGTTCCCAAGTACCTAAAACGTGTAATCTTTTTTTGAATTGGCCAAAAGGAAAAGTGTCATTTGTAGAAGGATATTAGAAGTATCAAGTAACATTATACTTGACTAGATTTTGGAGTACGAGCATCAACCATCTAATTTCATTGTAAATTAGGATATAAATTTCTCAACCTTTGTGAAACTAAAGTTACTATGTTGTGATTCTTTTGACTGATTGACCTGTTAACAGGAGTCGCTTGGGGTGTGCAAAGAGATTTGTATGTTTGTGCAGAGATATGTTATTTCAGGGAATAATATGTAATTGAGAATTCTAGTGAAACACGTTCAACTGAAATCGAGGATCTTTATTGCAGAAACTAATTAGTTTGTGGCATTGTTATATTTGTACTTAATCTCGTTAGGAAGTATTGGTAATCAAATATCAGTTTTATTTACTTGGGTGATCTGAAATGTAGTTTATCTTCTCTTGTGTTTGTTTTTATTTCTTGCTGAGTATATGTTTTGGACATATTATCTCCAGTTCTCCCAACGATGACACTTCAGGAACATGCTGGAAATGAGAAGTCTTGTGTGTGGCATGCACCAGATTTTGCTGATGGTGAACTGAAAGATGAGCTTTTTTGCCTCAGATTTGCATCTATCGAAAGTGAGTCATCTCACCTCTGCAACACTAACTTTTTTTTGATTTTGCACCGGGTGTCCGAGTCTCTTAGAGCCCCGACTAATCCCGGGGGTGCACAGGCCCTCGGCAAGGAGTTCTGCAACACTAACTTTATCTACTAATTTCGAAGTTCTCTTGCTAGTTAAAAGGAGGTCTAGCGAACTAGCAAAGGCAAATGCTTGATATTTTCACATTCAATAATGCTTTGTCTACCTTGTTAGTCGCATAATTACGGTAGCTTTCTTTATCTTAATCAATCTAGAGAAGGGAAAAAAAGAAAGAAAGATGTAGCTTCCTTTATCTCTGTAGTTGCAAAATCAGCCATTTTACACTATTACATCATTTTTATTAAAAGCAAAGAATACTATAACTAGAGCTCAGGATAAAAATTAAGCTCGGAAAATCTTTTGGCCTATTGAGTATAAGGATCTTTGAAAGTAAACCTCTTGTGCTATCTTCCTTGTGGCCTCTTGAGGAGAAGTTATTTTGCTTTGAAATATTCTCTGGTTTCTTTCAATTCATACCTGATACATAGTTGCTATCAAACCCCACTATATGGTGAATACCCTCACGGAGGACTTTGCAGATTTATATTCTTTTTGTGACAACCTTGGACCATCTATTGCTGAGATGTGGTCTCAGCAAGGGTGGAATATATCCTTTAGAAGGCTCTTGAATGACTGGGAGGTGGATAGAGTGTCCAATTTACTGCAAAGGTTGGAAGATTTCATGGGACTCAACACTAATCCGGATGGAATCAGATGGAAACATGAAATGGATGGGAATTTTCTGTTGGAAGAATGTACAAAAGAGACCTGGCAACACATCCGGGGCATTTTTGTACCTTGGAAACAAATATGGAAGTCCAGCACTCCAACTAAGATAAAATGTTTCCCATGGTTGATATGCAACCAGCATGCCTGACTCAAGAGAGACTAAAAAAAAGAGGATTTCAGATTGTGTCTAGATGTTTCTTTTGCAATGAAAAGGAGAAAGCAAATAGTCATCTTTTCCTTCATTGTAGAGTGACTGCCCAAATGTGGTATATGTTCCAAAGCCTTATCGAAGATCCTTGAGTGATGCCTGAGCATACTGCAGATCTACTAAGCTGCTCTGCTGGATGAGAAGGGGGGGAGTAAAATCCAGAACAAATGGTGGAATATGGTTCCTTCATGCATATGGTGGTCAATTTGGAGGGAAAGAAACGATATATGTTTAAAAAATATTACTAACCCAATGCAGAAAGTTAAAGAGAACTGCATTAATACTCTATTTTTTGGGTGTAAAGAAGAGGGTATGGATGAAGTAGATCAGTTAGTAGACTTCCTAGGTTCTTCGTAATTATGGTTACTTGCCTGGTATTGTTTGGTTGCCAGCATACCCTCATTGCTGATGAATGCGACTTCACCATTCTCAAAAAATAAATAAATAAATAAAACAGACTCAGAAGGAATTTCCTATGGAAAGGAAACAAGGAGGGTGGAGGATCCAATTTAGTGAAGTGGGAAGAAATTCAACTGAGCAAAATTAGGGAGGACTGGCCATCAGAAACCTGAAACTACGCAACTAGTGCCTTCTCATGCAGTGGTTGTGGAGGTTTAGTGAGGAATAAGCTTCAGTTTGGAAAGAGGCCATCTCTCACAAGGAAATCGGTGCTATTGAATCTGCAGTTAGGGGAATATAGTGAAAACATAGATGCTTTCATGAACTACTTCGACTTTAGGGGTTTGCTTCATCATTAGCTAAAGAAGAGAGACAAGGGGGAAGCTTAGTTGAATTGTCCGAAGTGATTCTTTCTTGATTGGATACCAACTTTCACTTAATTCCTACCCATATGTTCCAAGTGCATCCTTGTAAATATCATCTCTTACCGCTCTTATGGATCAATCGGTCAACTCTACTTGCCAATTGCTGTCAACTGTTATCGGCCAATTGTTTATTACAAATGACTATATATACTAATTCTTTCACTGGAACCTTTCCTTTTCATAGACATTAAAGAGAGTTTTGTAAAATTGGGGTAGATGCCCATGCATTGTAGCATTATGACACCCTTTCACTTGGTCAATGAACTTTCCTTTGGGGAATTTTTTACCATAGTAAGTTATTATTTAAATCAATTCACCAAAATAATACGATTTTTCAAAAATTTAGAAAACTAGTACAACTGTACAAGTGTATTTCTCAATAACGTTTTGGGTTATATATTTTTCAAATAAATTTAGTTGTGTGCTGACGGTGTTAACTTAAGAAACGCTACTGTTAGTAACGTTTTTATCATAATTTGTTACTCACAGTAATGTCTTATAATACGTAACTCTGAGACATGTTTTTACACCTGAAATGTTACTCACAGTAACGTATTCTTAAGAATCCAATCACAGACCATTGAATCCTGCAAATATATAGAAATATTTGTGGACCTATTCACCCATATAGTGGGTTGTGTATGACACAGTTGAAGTTTTTAGTCCTGAAATATGAATTTGCAAAAATAAATGTATTCGAATTTACAATGTTAAAGCTAAGATGACTGGTTATCCAAAATGCTAGAACTGAGCTTGGACTTGAGTATGGAATCGAAATATACCTCCATGGCTATGATGGTAAAACACCATGGTCTAATGCTTTATCCGAGTTAAATTTTCTTTGTTTTGTGAAAGACTGCTTTTTGGTGTGTGCTTGAGGAATGTACTCTGGCTGAGTGTCTTTAGGATTCATTATAGGCCTGTATTTAGCTGATTGTATTATGCATCTGCGCATTTTTTACTCGATGGGTGGAGTTACAGTATTTGACTTTATATGATCGGAAACTTTCAAGACATTTCATCGTCAATTTTCACACCATTGCCTTTCTTTTCCCCCCTAGTCTCTTCACTGTAATGGATCTTCATCTGATATATTTTTCTTCTTAGATTGCAAATCCTTCGTGGAGATGTTTCAAGAGGTTGCTAAATCACAAAAGAAAGAGGAAAGTGAAGATGGATCTACTGCTGCCGGACTGCTTGAAAAGTTAAGTGTTGAAGATAAAAGCGAGGAGAAAGCTGAAGACAAAACCAAGGAAGGGGACAATAAGGAGGAGAAAGCAGAAGACAAGGACACAGAGAATAAGGACAATAAGGTTTCAGCATGAAGGTCATGCAGGCCATGTACTTAGTTTCCTTCATGCAGGCCATGTACTTAGTTTGTAATGCCATTTCTTTGCCAACCAAGTTGGTCTTGTATTGTTGGTCAAGTGCAAGAAGTGGTTAAAGGGAATCTCTGGGGTTATTGGTATCCTAGAAGTGCTTGGTTTTATTAGTCCATCATGACCTGTACAAACCTTTGGAGACACTTTTAAGTCTTGATTTTAAGGTCTGCCTTGTGTCTTGGTTGAATTGTTTGCTGGGTGGGTGTAACGATATCATTTCGTGAAGGCATCAGTTTGATTGATTTCATTGTTATTGATAATTTGAAGGTGCTTGCTGGTTAATGTTAATGTACCATCTTTTGATGTGCTCACATTTGTATTTCCTGGGATTTTATCCTTGTCATTTCAAAATAAAGCATGAATGCGATGATGGGCTTTGGTTCAGTGATCAGAGTACAAATGTATAATGTGTGGTTATTCGTATGTCAAGTTGACTCTGGCACTAAGGGGTTTGGTTGAAAACAACTTATCCCAGGATTAGTTATCCCCCCATGCATATGGGATAACTTATCACATCACTATGATATAAATGGTGGGATAAGTTTCCCAAACTTGGCAACCAAACAAGATATCAAAATTGTATCCCATCACTATTTATTTTTATCCCTCTCACCAAATGACCCCTAAGAGTTTAGTATTTAATTAGAGAATAGCAGAGGATGAATCTTGAACAGTGCCACCAGTTGATTCCCAGTTTATAAAAAAGAGAGAAAAAATGCTATTTTTCTTGAAAATGATTCATCTCTACTAAGATGAACCGTGAACAATACAAACAGTCAGTTCCCAAAATTTCTCAGCTTGTAATGCAGAAATACTTGATTGCAATAGCATTGAATAACCACAAGTTGTTGAGTTTGTGTTGATTCTAATTAAATGAGCAGGAAATCGGAAGATGCCCATGAGTAAATGAATACTAAAAGCTTCTGTCAACGTTAGGATGTGAACCAATCACATGTTGCAGTCTTGTACCACTAAACAGAACTTTATTGAGCAGAAACAAGGAATTAACTTAGTATCAAGCAGGAAACACTTCAGTTGTTTGCAAACATGCATAATGCAACAACCACTTCAAATGTAAGATCCAGACAATACAACACAACCTGTACTTCACCCTGTAAATACGATGACTAATCCAGGCAATAAAAGATATTACTGTAGTAAAACTGAAGAACAAAGTGAACATTCAAAACCCTCTCATTACCATACCAAAAGCAAAGGGAATAATATCCTATATCCATGTTTGCACAGGGAAAACAATCAAACTTTCACCCTTCTAGCTCTCTAGGCCATCTCTTAGCACTCAGTTTCATGTTGGTCAGAACAACAATGTCATGCCATACATACAATGCATTATCACATTCACGATACTTTAACTACAACGCCTATTAGGCCAAAACTGAAGGAGTAAATCTCATTTTACTCACTTGTAAAATACTATAGTCTAGGTTTCCAAACATTTCTTGAATTTACTATTCAACTACTACTACACACCAATCACAAGGGGTCAACTACACAGATACTAGCTGCCATATTGCTCCATTTAAGCACATCTGCTACTAGAACTTACAATCACATCAGAATAAGCCTAGGAATTCAGTTGCAAAGTATCCAAACCACATAAACACATTTCATATTATTTTAGTATATGTAATCCCTTCTCTAGTCAAAATCTGGACTTCACTAAAATGTAAGTTCAAACTACAAAAAATTCTCAGGTTCATATCTTTTAGATTATGGAACTTCAAACAAGATAACACAATGATATAAAGCAAACTTCGCACATAAGACCTTTCCACTAAACCAGAAAAGTCCATAAAATACAAAACCACATTTACCTCAATTACTTAAAGTCTATAGACTGACATCTTAACCAAACTATCTAGCATAGAGCATGACGACGGACCAAACTCCTTTATTTTAGGATCAAACAACACAACAAGTGCAATGAACCAACATCAACAACCAACAATGTTCACAAAGCTGAAAAGGCATTCAATTAAATATCGACACATGATATAAACATTAAAATGAATAACAAATATAATTTTTTCATTTAGTTAACCATCTAAACCATACTTTTATCAGCAAATGTACACAAATACATATGCATATAGATAAATCAAACAAAGAGCTAGCAGGCCAAACAACCAACACTCGACTTCATCAAACTCAAAACAAATATAAATAGCAATGCCAGCGAAAAGAAACACAATTAATAAAAAGCATAAATCTATAACAAAAAACGGATACCAGAATCTGAATTCGGTGTCAAACAAAATCACCACTCGTTGTTACTGCAATTTCAAACTAAAAACTTAAAACAGCATAAAACTAAAGATGATTAAACATAGAACCATCGAGAACTGCGGAATGCGGTTCTACTTCGATCTCTGTCTCATCTTTCGACGCTTCCTCTTCAACCTCCTCATACGCTTCTTCTTCCACTGCAAGCAAAGGGGGAAAACGACGAAATTGAGCTTCAAAAGACATACGGAATGAGTGAAAATAGGGAAATTTCGCTACTAAATTCATGTTACCTTAGCTCTCATTGGTGATGATCAAAGAGTTCTCTTCACTTCTCAGGCAAACCGATCGAAGAAAAAATGCTGCGGCAGTAATGGGAATAAAAGGTAATTAGGGTTTTAGTTGATTTATATAGGAAATTCTAGAGCCGTGAGATATGTGGATGACTGATGGGCCGAGAATGTAATTCGTCTTGGGCCCGGTTATTAGGCCCAATCTCGTAGTTCTGGTTCTGGATGGATGGATTTACAAGAAAGACCTCAACAAAGGGCGGTCTTGAACTTTTGGTGCTATCTTTTAAAGAATTTTTCACATCATTGACGGGAAAATATGTAGGCTATTTGTGCAATAGTGTTTATATGATAGGGATTCAAACTCGTAAGACAGTAATGATCATGACATTTTTTAATCCTATAGTTTTAAATATGTAATAATATTTGTGTGCCTATAAAAATTTCTAATTAATCTATATCTGCAAAGCGCGTAAAGGCTTAAAGTTGAATGCTTTCAAATACAAGAATGTGTTGGATTTTGTAAATGAACAAAGTGATCATCACATAGGCAATGATCCTGCACACAAAAGCGCTCAAAGATCAAGAATTAGTTTGGCTTAGTGCGGACAATTTCTTTTATATAATGGTGGAATTATCGATAAAATATTTATACGAGCTATAGAATTCAATTTAGATTTGCCTATCTAAAATATGAGTGTATTTCCTAAAAAGAGTCTTTGGGAACAAAAATAATGATGATCTTCGCAAAACATTAGCAATTCTAACACGACTTATCTTTTCACCTTTAAATGGGGTGACATTTGAGGGTGTTTCGAAAACAATTAACTCTCATGCAGCGAATTCGGAGCACGCATGACCGCCTTCGAGGTAGACTGCAATCCTCCCTCTTGGTTGGGCAACGTTTACTATGAACCTCATTTGATTTAATACTATAATTGCTTCTTATTCTATCTTCTTGATTTTCTATTTAGCCTTACATCAGTATAGTCTTCTATTTTCACTCTCATTCATCACCATGTCATGTACAATTTCAGGACCATAACTGGAACGGAATTCTCACTTATTTGCTCAAAACCAAGTTCACCACCAATCATAACAACATCGTAAATATAAAAATTGTATGATTTTCAGTGCCTCATGGAGTAGCACCAGCACCTTGGTCCTCAATCAATCACACATGCAACAAGCATAATAGGAATCCATTGGTAACATTTTCAACTTGTATTTCATGCCAACAATGGATGCAAAGGGGACCCAAAATGCTGAGGTATATAGACATTTATTTGGAGTATGAGACATTGACTGTGCTTACATGGTAAACCTTAGGACATGAATACTTGGAAAGGCCTCTATGAATACTCTGGATGCAGGAATTCTTGATTGGAATAGAATTGAACAAAGCAAGTTCTTGAATTCGTGTCAGTTTTAAATTTTTAATCACACATCACACAGACAGGAAAAAAGATTTGAGTAAAAGTAAGCCTTGAAATTTATGTCATGTGCTTTGTTCGTTAAGCATTGAAGCAAGAAAGGAGTTCAGCATTTTAAAAGAGTCATGTGACCCAGGTAGCAAAACCACTACAATCCATTAGTGTAAAGATCACAACTCAATGAAAAATGGGTGTGTGCCCTATAACAACCTTCACTTAAATACCAAGCTTTTGTGCAACTCACACATCAGATGTTGCACTCTTCTACCACTAAACCAAAGTGCTAGGGTCAACCTCAAGATTGGGACATTAACTGTTCCAATACAAAGGAAATAGCAGAAACAGAGAATCAACTTAGAAGCAAACAGGACAAACTTCAGTTGTCTGCTCGAGGATACACACACATAATGTGCAAGTGCAACCACCACTTCAAATGCAAGATCCAGACCTTTTACTTCACTGTCTATAAAACGACAAGACAGGGCCAATAAAAAGTAGCTCTCTTGCAGTAAAACTGAAGGGCAAAGTGAACTTTCTAAGACCTCCCACTACCATAAAAAGGAAAACAATCATACTTCTATCCCTCTCGCTCTAGACTTTCTCATAGCACTCAGTTTCATGTTGGCCTGGAACGAAAATATCATGCCATCCATACAATACATTATCACATTCATGACACTTTCCTATAGAACCTACTAGGCTAACAGTAGACGAAAAATCTCATTTTTCCTTCCTGGTAAAATACCACGGTTGGTTTCAAACATTTCTTAAATTTATTATTCACCTACTACTACTACACACCAATCACAAGGGCTCTCAACTACATGGATACTGATTGCTCCATAGTGCTCCATACATGTATGTCTTACGTGATCTTGCAACCACATCAAAAAAGGTCAAAGATTTCAGTTGCTAAGCATCTGAACCACAGAAACACATTTAAATCTGGACTAGCTAAAATTTCAGTTCAAACTAGACTAATCTCTCAGTTTTGTATCTTCTCCAATAGGGAACTTCAAACAAGTTTAAACAATGATGTGATCATGTGAAGCAAACTTGGCACACAAGACTGTTTCCATTAACCTAAAAAAGTTTGTAACATAAAACACCACATTTACCTCCATTACTTAAAGTCTATAGACTGACATCTCAATCAGACCATATCAAACATAGATCACGATGATGGACTGAGCTCACTTTTTTCAGGATCAAACAACACTAAACAACAAGAGCATTTTAATAATGAACCAAAACATCAACAACCAACAATCTTCACGAAGCTCAAAAGATCTTCAATTTAATATTATCACACAAGGTAAACACTAAAACAAATTACATACATAATTTTATCATTTAATTAACTATTTATACCATATTTTCTGTGCCAGATACCACAATTAACGAGCAAATTTACACAAATAATCCCTCGAGTCTCTTGATTTTCATAAATTGAATAAGTATTTGTTGGACATCTATTTTTAGTATATACATATGGATGCAGATAATCCAAACAAATAACTAGTAGGCCAATAACCAACACTCCACTTCATCAAAACTCAAAACAGATATAAATAGCAACGCCATAAACAAAATAGAGCTCTAAAAACACGATTAATAAAAAGCATAAATCTATAACAAAAAACGGATATCAGAATCTGAATTCGGTGTCAACATGACAAAATCACCAATCGTTGTCACTGCAATTCCAATCTAAAAACTTAAAACAACATAAAACTAAAGATGATTAAACATAGAACCATCGAGAACTGCAGAAAACAGTTCTACTTCGATCTCTGCCTCATCTTTCGGCGCTTCCTCTTCAACCTCCTCATACGCTTCTTCTTCCACTGTAAAAAAACGGAAAAAGAAATTGACGAAATTGAGCATAAAACACTACTGAATGAGTGACAATGGAGAAACTTCGCAACAAAATTCATGTTACCTTAGCTCTCATTCTGAATTGGTAATGATCGAAGAGTTCTCTTTAACTTTTCTGAGCAAATCTATCGAAGAAAAAGATGCGGCAGTAATGGAAGTAAATGTTAAGTAGGGTTTTAGTTGGTTTATATAGGAAATTCTAAAGCCGTGAGATATGTGGATGGCTGATGGGCCTAGAATGTAATTCGTCTTGGGCCCAGTTATTAGGCCCAATCTCGTCGTTCTGGTTCTGGATGGGCGGATTTACGAGAATGGCCTCGATAAGGGGTGATCTTTAATTTTTAGCGCTATTTAAAAAAATATGTAGGCTATTTGTGCAATAGTGTTTATATGATCGGGATTTAAACTCGTAAAGCAGTAACGATCATGATATTTTTAATCTTGTAATGTATGAGAAATCTTTATAATGAAATATTATTACATCAAATAATTGTTATAACAAGATTTGATTCTCTTTACATTAAGGTAAATTTTTTAAAGTAAACTATATTCTTTATCGAGTCTGTGGAAGGAAATACGGACGTGAAAATATGTATAGTCGTTTCTAAATAAGTAGTGTAATCAATATGGATTGTAATGGAATGATTGTGATCCCTTTATTTTTAATTAAAAATTTTGAATTTGAGCTGAATAAAATAAATTATGTTCGAAAATAGACTCTTAATGCGCGAATTTCTAATTTTATTAGATTTTAATATAAATATTGAAATATTGAGTAAAATACTACACTCCAACTCTATCATTGGGCCTATATTGGCCTACTAAAACCAACTAAACATATTTACATATGAGAATTTTTCAAAAAGAGTAAACACTTGAAATATAATAAAGTAAAAAATAATTATAGTTTGTTAAAATTATTATTCATAGCTACATATTATAAGAGAGAGGCGAGAGATAGAGAGGGAGAGAGTGGAGAGAGGCAAATTATATATATATATATGTCAAATTGTGTGTGTATATCTGTCAAATAATTGTATATGAGTAACTAATATTCATATATATTTTTACATTTGGCAAGCGAGATTGGGAGAGGGAGGAGAGAGGCGAGCGAAAGAAGACTGAGAGTGGAGAGAGACGAATTTTATATGTATATTTGTCAAATAATTGTATATATGCAACTGATATACATACGTATTTGTATATCTGGCAAGAGAAGAGGAGAGAGAGAGAGAAGAAGAGAAGAGAGAGAAAATATCAATAAAATTCTAACTATAGCAATAAATTGTAATTTTTTTAAATTATAATGGTATAATGTAAATACGTATCATATGTTTGTCTAGGTACGTAATTTATCCTTTATAGATATATGAATGTGACTAAATTTTACTAGGTATTATGAATTGGTTGAAATTTGTAAAAATGGGGTTTGGAGAGATAGGGAGATGTACATAAATTTTAGGAAAAATTACGCAATTGAGCAAACATTTACTAATAAATAACAAAACTCAGCTATAGTTTTCTAATATTACTTTTAATAACTAATGTTTAGTAAATATGGTTAGAAGATTTTGCGGGCCCCACATATTTTTTTATATAAGTCTCTTCATCTTCCAATATTACTCTCTCTCCTTATATACAAAAAATCTGATTTCTCTTTCCATAATTGATCCCCTAATTTCTCTCTAATAATTGCTCAACCAGTTCATCATCTCCATAGATAATTGATTTTAAATTTTTTTCCAAAATCTTGTATCCTCAATTTCAAGTTTACTGCACTAGCATTCTCACACACAAAACTTCTAAGTATATACATATACAACAACTCAACTATTCAAAATTTCACATATACCAAATTATACAACAGAATACAGATATATACAATTTGCAGAAAAAATCATGCCTCCATACATATACAAAAGACAAATGATAGGAATAATTATACCAAACAAAGACCAGGGCAATATATACAAGAAAATTTGTTTTTCACAATTATACCCGAGAACATATACAAATACGTGAAAAATACAAACAAAAAATTGTATACAATCACAATAACAACTATCCGATGTATACAA
>JBCEWC010015770.1:0-13523 GCA_038996855.1 Solanum aculeatissimum
ATACACACAGATCATCAATAACCCTAAAATTCGCATTGTATCAATGTTGATGTTTATGTATCGACGTTTCTTAAAAATAAGGGATTTTTAGTAATTTTAAAAAAAATTGATATATATTAAGATTATGTATGTAAAGTATGAAATTTTTATAATTTGCCCTAAAATCAAATTGAACTGGTCAATGCGGCACCTTATAAATTTGGACCACAATACAAGAGAAAAGTCAAACAAATTTTTAACCATTCTTCGATGGGACTATTTGAAAAGTCCAAGAAAGATGAGACTGTATTCATAGTTACGTTGAAGCTTAGCTCAAGCAACTTGAAACAATTTTGACCAAATCAAAGTCTTTTGTCTTTTTTATGAACTTAATTGCAACTTCGTTGAGCTTGAACACTACGAAAAGTCTACAACCCAAAGGCCTATATAAAATCATCCTTGGATCATGAGATTAACTTAACCAAATATTTCTGCAGAGAATTGATTAAATTTTTCAAAAAAATAAAAATAAAAATGGCGCGAATCTACGGTGTGGTGGATGGTGGCTCAGCAGTTGCGGGTTCAGGGTTAATGATCATGGTGGGAATGGTTATTATGTCTGTTTTAATGATTTCTATGGTCATTTTTGCTTGTGGAGACTCCTCTAATGGAGAAAGGAGGCGTTGGGGTGACGGAGGGTATTATGGAGGCGGAGGAGGTGGTTGTGGTGGTGGAGGCGGTTGTGGTGGCGGTGGCGGTTGTGGTGGGGGAGGAGGAGGCGGATGTGGTGGTGGCGGAGGATGTTGAGTTGATTAAATTCTTGTATTTGTAGAGGAGTCAGAGTGTATTCTTGAATATATAACTTATCTTTTGTTGTAGATAAGAATTTTATGTACGATATATATCGAATTTAAGTTCTATATATCATTAGTATACATTATTAGATCAATTCAAAGGATATATATAGGAAAATCTTTGTAAAATATGAAATTTGTAATAATGAAAATAAGATAAATTATATATTATAACATGTCAAGATGACTTTGATGCTTTATATATATGTCATGTGTACATGTTGTAGTTTTATATTTGTAAATACTTTCTGCATGCATGAAGTCTCCAAGAAAATATTACTATAATGTTTCTAGGCTGTAAAAGTTCTTGTAAAACTTTAATTAGTAGTTAATAAAGTTTGGACACACTCTTTTATTCAGTCGAACTAATGAACCCCAAATGTTCCTACAAACCAATCAACCCCTAAATTCACTTTAGTTGATACTAACAAATGTGTATCAGCAGTATTACAGACTATTGAAAGTAGATGCTTGAGTTGCAGAAAGAAATTTTATGAGACGAGGAACAAAAAGGTGATTAAATCGAAAAGAGTAACCCAAAGAAACAGCTCAAAGCTGTTGATGCCGGCCATTTGCAAGATGGTGAAAGTAACATGTCTATTTGTTGCGCTTTTTAGCCTGCTTGCCTTGACCCTTCTTAGGAGGTCCCTTTCCACGACGTTTAAGCATTTCAAGCTTGCTCAGGCGCTCTTGCTCTTGACGTGCCATCACAAGAGGATCATCTTTCATGATATCATGTGGGTACCATTGTGTCACCTTCTCACCGATGAGCTTCTTGCGTAAAACCTTGTGGGATGATCTCTGCCCGGTTGGATTAAGCACATGACCAAATATCCTGGCCCTTGCCTCAGCCACCCCTTCAATGGCTGCAGCAGCTACCACATTCTTCAGTCTCCCAAAGTTCATCTCTTGGTTCTAAAAGCAGCCCAGTCCACGGATTATCTGCACAGAAAAGCAGTGTCAATATATTTTAACTTCTAATCATACTTTTGTATTTACCTCCTAAGCCATTTTGGAATTGTAATGATGTTTCCAAAAAACTTAATTCCGTATCCACTTATGATTTGGGACGAAACTAATGTTTCCATAATTGTTAATTGCCAATCCACTTAAGAGTTAGGATTTGGGACTTTTTTAATGTTTCCAAAATTTTAAGTCCAAATTCATTTAGGATTGAGATTTAGTATTATACGTAGTTTGGCCTTAGTGCTTCATTTCATAAAGGTCTACTAGTATGGCAGTAGAGTACGTGCCTGGTTCTTAGGGGCAAATTATTCATTTTTTGCCAAAGCACAATCCAATTCACGTTTGGCATGCTCAATCAACCATTAGACAACGGAATGCCCCAATCTTTGTTAACTGATTTACAGGGTTTGTTAAAATCAGTAGTTTGCGTAGCAGGATTCGAAGGCTCCGCAAGAGATGATAAAGGAAGGTGGCTTGAAGGTAACAACTGTGCGGATCGCTTTGCAAATATGGAGGAATATGGAGGAATATGGAGGATGCACCTATGACGTATTAATTATAGAGAACGTACCTATTGTTGTATATTAGTTGTCACGCCTACACCAACATGGGTTTGTGATGCACTGGTGGGAGTGTTGAGAGCGCCACCCCGAATGGACCCTTCAGTGCATGATCTGAATTTAGTCGGAGCTCCCCGGACTCCTGGACACGGACACCAAATGAGAAACTAAAAAAAAAATTATCAGCCTGATAATTTCAAAAATCTTAAAGCTATAAAAAAAAATGTTATAAAATCATAGAAGAAGAATAGTTTAACAAAATTTCAGCGAGCATCTTTAGCAATAATAATACTTCAATTCAACTAGTTTTAAAAAATAAAATTATTGAAACAAAAGATTTAAATTAGTAATTGGGATCAGACTGACGTGCAAAATTTATTCAGCACAGCACAAGTAACTGTGCCTCTGATATATCGATATACAGTCTCATCATTTCCCAATTGTTTGAGTTAAAAATACATAAACTGAATATCAAAATTTCTCTAGGATTGAAAATTACAAAAATAAACTCACAATAATGAGCAAACATGCAAACATGACACAAATTCTAAATTAATTAAGCAAATAAATTTCAGATATCAAATAAGGGGGCTTGACAGAACGAGTAAATGAAGAGAAATTCCTAATAAGAAGCCCTATGAGACCTAAACAGTGCGGACCATGATAAAGAGCAAACACGACACAAATCTAAATCAATCAAATCGATACGAGGGGCATGACATGATAAATGAAGAGAAATATGCGAGTCACAACACGAATTTAAATTAATCAAATCAATTAATTATGAAGAAACAAACACACATGAAATTCACCTTGTGAAAGAGACAAATAAAAATTCTCCAATTTTGCAGAACTTTCTGGAAAGAAATAACTATTGAGGTTGAATGAGTTTGAAAAAGTTGCAGAGAGTATAAAATTTTGAATCACTAACCCTAGTTCTAATCTTTGAAGAACGACAGATGTAAAAACAGGAACTTTTATTTGGTTTGGGCTTTTGTTTACTAGACCCAATAAGAGTTTGGGCTTCATTGTTTTTTATAAAAAAAATTACCCAATTATACTCCTTTATTTATCATATTTTTTATTATTTTCATCCGTCCTCAAAAAATTTAGAAATCCCTTCTTTCCATCCGAATATATTAATTCAGTAATCTGGACACATTAATTTTGATTCTTAAAGTATTCATATGTTCAATGTATCATGTTTTAAATGTTACCTGTTGATACTTAAAAACTCTAATTTTTATATTTGGAATTGAATTAATGCATCTAGATTACTGAACTAGAGCATTCAGATTGCCATGTTTTTTAAAGATTTTTATAAATTGAAAAAGGGTAGGAAAAAATTATAATTAACTTTTTACGATTTTTGTAAACCTACCTTTTGTATAGTAGCCACAAGGATTGATAATGTATCTTTGTTGATTATATATGTAAAGTTGCCAAGTAATAACCAAGGCTTGGGAGTTCACTTAATTAAATTCTAATTTTGTCTTTTTTGAGACTCAGATTAAGATAAAATTATTTCGGTATGACCTATAAACAGGAACGAGGGTGTTCTTCATGGTATATATGAGTTTTTTAGTATATATATATATATATATATAAATAGATTTTGAATTCTTTGAACACAAGATTAGAGATTGACTCAATGATTAACGAAGTTCATAATTCATGTAGAGGTTCTAAGTTCAAATCATAGGCACTACATTTTTGAGTTCGAATTGTGAAAGCATCATTAATGCTTACTTTGTCTACAACATACCTCTTGAAAATGCGGCCCATTCCCAAATCCTACGATCATTATGGTTTATGCACCATTGCTTGAAGAAAAGATGAACATTACTTACAAGTAACTTGTAAGGTTGGACATGATGAGTATTACTACAACAAGAGCAGTTATATATATTGTGAGCAAGTCGAGGTCGATTATGTGGATCTTCATTCTTCATGCTAATTCATTGAAACCCGCCTTAATAATAGATGTGACATGTGTCGTGGTTTAATCCATCCTTTTTGGGCCTTGAATATTAAGTCCAATCTGCGATTTTGTCATACGATAAGATCCAATTTGTTTGGACTCATTAAGTTTGACATTACCTTGAGTTACGTTGAACGTGTACATCTTTTGTGAGAATTCATTATAAATCAACTTGTTTTGAATTTACTGTCATCTACCGCATTCCTAATTTACCTTCTTGAAACTCAATAAATCAAAATCTACTTTTATTATACGGTTAATATTACTAGATCATATGGATTAAAAAAAAAAATAGAACCAACTGATCTCACAGTAAGAGGACAAGATTTGGAGCGACGTCAATAATATTAAAAAAGATTTTAGCCCTAGTGTATCTTGTACATACTCAATTTTTTTTTAACACGATGGATTTCTCGAGAAAGATGACTCAAATCTACTGTTTCTTGAAAATACAAAAGTGGGGTCATGAGAAATGGAAAAAAAAACTATATTTGATCTCTAAGTTAGTCTAAACTACATGGTCAGACCAATCAGACATGTGAAGTATGGTCCATTGTCAAACCAGGAACTTTATCAAGTTTGATTGGATTTTCTTTCCCACCAATCAATCTAGCTGGATTTCCCACAGCAGTTGTCCTAGCAGGTACTTCCATTAACACAACAGAGCCAGCACCAATCTTAGCACCATCTTCAATTCTGACATTTCCAAGAACACAAGTTCCAGCACCAATCAACACACCATCACCAATCTTTGGATGTCTATCACCAGACACTTTACCAGTGCCACCTAATGTCACATTATGCAAAATTGACACATTATTACCAATCACAGCTGTTTCACCAATAACAACACCAGTAGCATGATCAAGCAAAATCCCACCACCAATTTTAGCACCAGGATGAATATCAACAGCAAAAACTTCACACACCCTATTTTGTATCACTAAAGCTATAATCTTTCTACCTTTAGACCATAACCTATGTGCTATCCTATGTGCTTGACATGCTAAAAACCCTTTGAAATTCAAGAAACAGTGAACATAACTAACACAAGCAGGATCCCTTTCTTTAACAGCTCTCAAATCAGTTGTAACATCAAAAATCAATTCTTGATCTTCTGTGAGCACCCCCATGAAAAGATCATAAAGGGCATCACTAAGTAAACTTGAATTGCTCAATTTCGTTGACAGATGGTATGCCAAAGCACTTTCTATACAATCTTGAATCAAGATTGAATTTTTATAGTAATTTTCCAAAATGGGTTCTTGCTCAACATCCAATCTAGCCTCATCTTGCATTTTTAACCATAAATCAAGAACACCCCCTTTTTCAAAATCTTCCAAAATTCCACCATTCTTGGAGTTTCTTAGCTCTTTTTCTGAAATGGGTGTTTGAGAAACATGGTCAGGGAAACTGAGTCTGCAATATTTTGTGTAGTTGTAGACATGATCATCAATTTGAGGCTTGTTTGGATTAAGGGTTTTGGTTCTTGAAGAGTGTAAACAAGATTTAATGGTGAAAATGGAGAGTTTATTGTTACAATGAGAGATTGTTAGTACATTTTTGAGAAGAAATGATGATCCAGGGAAATTAGTGGACATGGAAGCAAAATGTATGTGGCCGCTAGGAAGAAGAGTGGGATATTATAAAGAAGGTTATGAAGGAATAACAAACTTTTACATGAACTTATTTTATAATTTTTTGGGGGGTGTTTTAAGATTGTATTTATACAGCGGAATCGATGAGATCCCTTGAATTAAAGATTTTGAATTTAAGTCGGAGAAATAAAAAAAAAATCTTAATGAGAGCTCTTTTTGCTTAAGCGGAACCTCATGGGATATGTTATAATTCATCGAAAGGCATTATATTTTTTTAATGATTATTATGATATGGTGAAGGTGAAATCTTTTTATTTTTAACTAGTGATTTTAAATTTGAATATGAGAAATAAAAGAAGTTCCTAACGAGGGGTAGCTTTTTTCACTTTTAAGGGTCGTTTAAATTAATTGGGATAATGAATATTAAATCCATAACAACTAATTAAGTGCATATGTTATATATATAACTATAAGTCTTAACTTTAAGTATAAGAAATGAAAAAAAAAAGTCTATTCTATTTTTGGGACCTTATGTTATTATACCTTTGAATTAATCAGATCAATATATATCGAATATTGAATAATTATATAAGAAATAAAAGATGTTTTAGGTAAGAAACTAGATATTTTGAAGTGCGTTTGTTATTTACGGAGGTAAATTTATTTTATAAATTATAAGAATACAATTCATTCAACAAAGTCTTGCCAAAATTTTGGTATTTTCATTATTTCTGTATAAACATATTATGAAGAATAAAATATAAATGTTGAGATTTAAAACTTAATAAATATAAAAAGTAGATATCTTTTTTAATAGCAATAAAAAGAAAAGTAAATTACTTAATTGAAAATGTGAAATTACATATTATTATTATGAAGAATATTGAATACTCAATACAAAAATGAACCACAACATTAATAAGTAATAAGTATCATGGATTCGTGGAGCATTAAGTATTTTTTTTATTTTTAATTGGAGATTTCAGTTTGAGTTTTTAATACGAAATTATGGAGTCATTTTTGTA
The DNA here is from genome assembly GCA_038996855.1 of Solanum aculeatissimum. Classification (NCBI taxonomy): domain Eukaryota; kingdom Viridiplantae; phylum Streptophyta; class Magnoliopsida; order Solanales; family Solanaceae; genus Solanum; species Solanum aculeatissimum. The sequence goes on from JBCEWC010015770.1 coordinate 6,964, forward strand.
AGATAATGTTTTGCCTTAATGTGAAATTTTCTAGCAAATGACAAGGGAAAGTCAGTGGCAGAATCAGAATTTTTATTAATAGGATTCAAAATATGAAGAAATGGACCTAGTAACTAGCCAAAAGAGGTTACGATATAGTATATATACATAAAAATAAATTATTTTAACTATATATCAATGGTATAATTTTCCGTCAAAGAGGATTTGAATGAACTCCTAACCACAAGGTGGCTCCACCCCTAGAGGGAGTTGTTCGGATGACAACACTCTTCACTTTCAACTTTAAGATTGTTAGTTCGAATCACCAAGGAAGCAAGAAAGTGAGAGCTCTTAGGAAGGAAAACTCTACCCCTTGAGAGAGTTGTTTAGATGACAAGCACTTTTCACTTCCAACTCTAAAATTGTGAGTTCAAATCATCAAAAAAATAAAAACGTGAGAGCTCTTAAGAAGGAAAAAAAATACTCGTATTGCTGCTAAAGAAAATGAATTACAAAAATTAAACTTAAATATAAATACCAAACATCGACCAAGAAAAAAAAACAATTATTCCTTTTGGCCAGGCCTTTCCTATGTTTCTTTCCTTGATGACTAATTAAATAACACAAGATATTTTAACATGTTAATAGTATTATTTTTTCTTTTCTCCTCTTCTCATGTGATAGATTTTAAGTATTTAATAATTCAGAGTGGGGTTTATCAAAAACTTTTTCCCAAGATACTTTATGTTTTCCAATTAAAAAAAATGAACTTTAAAAATTCAAAAGCAACTAGTTGGCATTACTTTTTTTATAAAAAATATATATTTTACTATATAAAAAACAACAGTGAGGAGCTTTGGCCGACTCATCATCATACTTGCTCCTCATGCCATGTGAGTTGTTCAAGCAAATAACAAATCGACATACTTGCTTAAGCAATTTGAGGGTATATCTGTAATTTTTTCTACTATATAGGAAGCAATAGTGAGGAGCTTTGGCTGACTCATCGTCATGCTTGCTCCTCACTTGCTTCTTCTCACGCCACGTGAGCTGCTCAAGCAGGTAGCAGATCGACATACCTGCTTAAGCAACTTGAAAATGTATCTGTAATTTCTCGATTGTTCTTGAATTTCATTTTAATTTGTTTGACTTATTTTTATTAGTGATTTTTATATTTGAAAATTGTGTAAAAAATACTATTAGTCGTGATAATTGGCAACTTAGTAGGAAACTACATAAAAAGTATTGTAAATCTATATAGATAACAATAGTAATATATCTAAAAAATACTACAAATCACAAGAATTAACAACTTAAAATATTTAAAGACAAAAAAAATTTAATTAACACCCAAATCAGTATCGCATGAATAAGGATAGATGGATAACATATGTTATGTAAAAATGACGTAAATGTAATATAGATTATAATAATTAAAAAAAAACAAAAAGTAAAAAAAAAAAAAAAAATTAACTTTCCAAATTTTATCAGTGCCACATAAATTGGGACAAGAGGAATAACAAAATTTATTTAAAAATAATGTAAAACAACACTATAATTCACAATAATTAATAATTTAAAATATTGAAAAACTATATTAAAATTTAATTGACTTTCTAAATTCTATTTATATCACATAAATTGAGACACAAAAATAACAGATATTACGACTCCACATTGCAAAAAAAAATTAATAGCAAGTCCTATGCACATGCATCTACTTTCTTAGAACATGGTTCTTCCTCCAATGAGTAAGAAACTTCGTTCAACTCAAAAATCATATTGAGTTTGAGCCATCCAACAACAATCAATTACAGCACCATTTTAAAAAATGACAGTGGTATCTGAGCCAACTTACTCGCGCCTTGACAATTCCAACGTACCAGCAATGACTACCAAATACTCGAAGGTTATGATAATTTGGAGACATACCAAACAGACAAAAGTATGTGAACTTATCAAACAATGGTCAAGGAAGTCTCTTTTGGAAGGCATAAGACCAAAGAACAATGGCAGCAACAACAACAACAATATACTTGGTGAAATCCCACAAAGTGGGGATAGAGTGCACGCAAACCTTACCTAGGCCTCGTGGAGGTAGAGAGGTTATTTCCGAAAGACCCTCAGCTCAAGTAAAGCAAATCAAAATAGTAATGGACAGAGAAAACTGCAGTAACTCCTATTCTAAACCCGAACCAGCAACTCCTTTCAGCCTTTTCCTACGTTTAAACAAGTACTCAACATCGACAGACATCAGCATTCTCAAGCATTAAGCAGCGTATCATCGAAAAGAAAATTGTGAACCTGTAAGGTAACAATGATATGAGATTGAAAAGATGCTTAGTAATCAAGTAATCAAATCATTACACAGAAAAAAATATGTGTTTACCCTACTTTTCCCCAAGAAATGATTGTGCATAAGTCTCTATGAGTACAAAATCCAAAACCAGAAATGAACTAGCAAGAAATAGACAAGGTTACGATGTTAAACAAAGGAGGAGAAGCAATTCTCTCAGAGCTTGACCTCCACATCAACACCAGCAGGAAGGTCAAGCAGCATTAACTTGTCGATAGTTTGGGCAGTCGGGTAAAGAATGTCAATAAGTCGTTGATGAGTTCTTATTTCGAAATGGAACCTGGCATCTTTGTGAACATGTGGAGATTTGAGGACACAGTAAATTCTCTTTTTGGTCGGCAGTGGTACAGGACCTACGAGCTTTGCATTTGTCGTTCTTGCAGCATCCATAATTTGCTTACAAGAGTCTTCTATTAGGGGTACCCAGTATGACCTCAATTTAATCCTAATCTTTTGCTTTGGCGCTGCCTGTAAATATGTTTAGATTGTTAGATGATGCCAACAATAATTAGAGAGAAATATCCACGTTTTTATGCTAACTAGAGCTAGTAAAATTCGATACTGCAAAGCCACTAATGCTGAACTAGAACAACCACTGGATGCTTCTCAGCATAGTTTGTAGATTTAACCCTTAATAAGTAACTGAGAATAAAGGGAGAAGCCCAAGATCGCTTCACACCTTGTGGTGCTTACACCTCTCGCATATCAAACAATAACCTTTACAAGTCCATCCTAACTTTTGAAATAATATTTTTACAGATTTCCAAGGACTCCCAAAGATGACTGATAAATCAAGGGAAGTCTGTCCTTAAAATTCATAAACTAAGGCTGAATCTGCATGAACTTTCCAGTTTCACTAAAAAAAAGCATACTCAGTGTAATACCACCACCTTTCCAGTTTCATTATAATTCTAATACTTTTTCAACTTACGTAAACTTCTAGAAATGCTCGACGATTTTCTTTTAGAATTCATAAGCTGAATAGAATTACCATCAAGCAAACAAGTGAACCAAAAAATTGCTTTAATCAAACCTTTGTGTGGGTAGTCTAGATAGAAGTGATCATTTCAACCAATAATATTTTCTGATCAATGGTAATTAGTACCCAGATAGGAAAACAACTCAAATTTATCTGAAGAGGATTGTACACTAGTAGTAAAATTAATGACGCCACAATAATGAAGCATCCCAATACAGTAGTAAAGGTCCAAACTGCATTAGATGTAGCTCCTTCAAACGAATTAGTACCATCTTTGTCCCAATTTATGTGGCACATTTAGAATTTCGAGAGTCAAATAATTTAAGTTTAACCATGAATTTGGACATGGAATCTTCAAGTTTTTTTGAAATTAAATATATATATTCGAAAACTACGTAAAAAATATTATATGTCACGATAATTGACAATTCAAAATATTTAAAAGATTTATGAAAAATTATGGTCAAAGATAGACTTGTTTGAATCTCTAAATCCAAAAGATGCCACATAAATTGGGACGGAGGGAGTACAAGCTTTATCCAATAGACAAATTTCTGTCCTTTTGCTTCTTGATGCATCAACTAAAGTTCATAACAGAAAAATATTCAACGCATACAATTACTCAGAGGAGACAGCTAAGAGATAATCAATTCACTACTAAAGCTCCAGGTTATTTAAGACTTCCAGTAATGGAGGAAGACCAATTGGTCCCACAATCACGAACTTGAGGCATCTATCAGTGAATCATTGCAAAAGTTGTCTGGCTGTTGAGCAAGTTATTATACCATTGTAAAATTCCCCTATAAGAAACTTCCAATTCGCTGCAAGTGAATCTTAGCCTTAATTCATAGGCTAGAACTAGTTGACCTCATATTAGAAGAGCAACAGGCACGGACAAATTTCCATTGTTCAGCAGACTGACGAACAAAGAAGGATAGAATGGAGTGTGTGCAGGGTGAAGGAGATTTTTCAGTTGACCTCATACTAGAAGAACAACAGGCACTGACGAGTTTCCACTGCTGACTAGACTGACAAACAAAGAAGGATAGAATGAACTGTGTGCAGGGTGAAGGAGATTTTTCTACTGTCAGCCGAAATTTAGAGATACGCAGACAGATGGATGTTTGGTAATGCTTTTTATAACCAAAATTACTTGACCTAACAAAATCTAGTTGTATTCTAATATTCTCCTAAATGGTATAGACATAGTAGTTCTCTGATGTGATAATATGCATGTCACAACTATTCTTTTTTCATGTCCTTGTGTTCTCCTACTGCCATCAGGCTCGCTTTTGTCAGCACCGAGCAAAAGAATGTTATATTTCTTACACATTTTAAAGTCACTAGCCAAAAGTAGAAAACGATCAACAAATATTCCATTAAGACTATGGACAAACATACAACTCTATCATAAAAAGGAGTTCCCATATCAATAAAGGCTGAAGCATTAATTTTTTTTTAAAAAGTGTTACACACCACAACAAACAAAAATAAGCTTGAGTGATCAGTTACGGACACCAATAATGTACAAACTGTAAAAGGTTGATTCCTAACACTGGTCTATTCTGTAGACTTCTAAATGAGAGACAAATGGTCAGAATGGAAAATTCTTAGTCGTGATACATTGGCAAAATCTTGAGTACATTCTCTTAGACAGAAAGAAAATGCAGATACCATAAAAAGCAATGCAGAAGGCTCAAGAAATAACCACAAGTCATCGAGCATCACCCTCGAAGACACTCTGCCTATATGAACTTCACAAAGCACAGCAGTGTCCCAAGCTGATAAACGTTACGGATTTTGAGATAGATTCACTAAAATAGTCTAACTATAATGAATCTCTCCAACACCACCTTAATAGTGATGAATGTATACACAGGATTCATATGGGCAAACTCAACTAACTTGGAATAGGCAAACACACTAGGTGATTTTTTTCATCTATCCAAGCCTTGGGAGACATTGGCAAATCCAGTATTTAAACTCTGTGGGTTCAACCTTTAAGAGTTTTAGCATGGAATCTACAATATTTTAAAAGTTGTAGATTCAGACCTACTAATTGTTGTGATCTTGGCAAATTTCTACACATAAAATGTATACTCAACGTCAACGTAGTGGGTTCTACAAGGTTCCATTTGCCCCGGTTGGTGGATAGAGTTACCCGATACCTGTGCTTCCAAGAGTTACCAGGTATGTGCAAGTTGGTCTAGATACCACGGTTATTAAAAAAAAGACACGAAGAGAAAATGGTTACCTTATCAGAGTCACCACCAGCACTCAGGGTCGAAGCAGCAGGAATATCCTAGAAAGAAAGTAAAATAACGAATACCCAACATCAATTCAGAGAAATGACGGATTTCCAACATCAATTCAGCAAAATGACAAATACCCAACAACAATTCAGCAAAAAAAAAACGAATACCCAACATCAATTCAGAAAAATGACGAATACCCAACATCAATTCAGCAAAAAGAACGAATACCCAACATCAATTCAGCAAAAACAAAGCACCTTTATATGTTAATACATTATAGTCTACTGATAATAACCCAAATAATTTACAAACCTCAACATCAGCATCAACATTCTGGGCATCCAAGACTTCAGGAGAAGCAAATATCTTAGTTTTTGACACTCGAGATTGGCTAAAAAGCTGTAACTTCACAGAATTTGAAGGCAAAGAAAGAACAGAAAACTTGGGTTTTGCAGAAACGGAAGATGAATTACACACTGGAAATAGAGCTGCTGACAGTGAAGAAGATGAAATCGCCATTTGGGTGTTCACTAAATTCGATTTTGAGTTCGATTTTTGTCACTAATGGAGATTGAAGCTCTCCTTCTTACGAGCTTTTTTGAATTTTTTTTTCTTCAAGGCTTATCCGAAGCGAAGAAATAACTGTATAATTTTTTCTCTTTTAAGGCTTATCCTCATTATTTTTTTCTTATTGCTTCTATTATTTACTTGGCATTTGGGACAATTTGAAGGTTTTTTCTCGGGGTGGGCGTTCGGTTCTTCGGTTTGATTTTAGAAATTTTGGTTTGGTTTTTAGTTTTGAAAAAGTGTGCATCATATACCGAATCTAAATATTTCGGTTCGAATTTTTCAAGTTTGATTCGGTTTTATTCGATGTTTTTAAAACGATTTTTCGATGCACACTAATGAAAAACAAAATGAGGACAAAATCAAAATATAAGACACTTAAAAATTTAAAATCATGTTAAATGATGATATGCTTCCATGGAAC
>JBCEWC010015771.1:0-13523 GCA_038996855.1 Solanum aculeatissimum
ACCTTAAGGGACCAAAAGGGGGCTTAGGGAAATGTTAAATCACGAAAATACCATTAATAAACCAGAACTTTTCATTGCACACAGGGCCCAAACGGCAGCTACAGTGTCGTCAAACTGCCACACAGTTCATTCAAATGACCGTCCAATATCACTTAGCCAATTCTTCGACGCGAACGTTCGGAGGACTTTCTGTTACACTTCACGAACCCATAAATGGTCCATTCAAGGTGAGACATCTTGTTAAAGGCACCGTCCAACTTCCCTTAACCTCAAAATCAACAGCCAAGCCTTGGCCTAGCCACTGTCCACCTTTACGGCACAATGGACGGCTCGTCAAGTGTCAAACAGTCCGTTTAAGGATCCGTTGACTTACACATGGCTTAGGGATAGCTCCAGGCCACCCAAAGCTTGCTGTGACACCTCACGGGACCCTAGAAGGACCGTACAAAGTTTCACGGACCGTTCAAATGTCCTTGGCCATTTTTCTGAGCCTATCACCAAGGGCTTCTGAATTTTAGACAGTCTCACTGTTTGGGCCATATATCCCTCATCCGAAGTCCAAATTGAGTGAAACCACTTGTGTTACAAATCTAACTCACCGGGATTCAATTTAATATGTTGTATCGCATATGTTTCATCCCACATCAAAAGTTATGACTATTTGAAGTACGCTGCCAAAACTGTCCCTCTAGGCCACTTACTAGCCCCATTTGCATTTGGCAACTTAAACTCAACCCGTGGCCACCAAAACTCAACCATGGCTTATATTACATCATAGAATGTCAACCATAAGTAGATTTCAAAAACTTTTGGGTTGTTACAGTCAAGTAGAGTCGTATTCATGGGTGTGAAGTGTGCCACATCTACGGGTAAGAGTCTACAAAGCGTTTTAGGAATTATTTCACTTTTTCATGATTCATATCATATCATAGAGCAGGTATTAAGATTTTTTATCTCCACTTCTCTCTTCTAATAGGGAGAGTTACGTTGGGCCCATGATGTAATCTAGAAAAGGAAGATATTATAGTTGATCATATAGATAAGGTCAAACGGGAGTTAGTAAAGGATGTGCACCATTTTTCAAGGTTGGGGGTTGGGTTGAGTGAATCTAATGATGGTGGAATTCATTTTTAGAATAGGGTTGAATCTTTTGTTGCTATTGATATCAAGGGAAAGCAAGACTTAAACCCGTCTTTGGTTTAGTTAAAGAGGTTGATTGCCAAAAAGAAGATAGGAGTTTTCTCCTAAGTGGGAGATGGTGTACTGCGGTACCAAAATCGATTGTGTGTTTCGGGTGTTGATGGCCTTAGGGAGGTGATCATGAGTAAAGCTCACAACTCTTTTTATTCTGTACATCTGGGATCCACCAAGATGTATCGATATTTGAAGAAAATGTATTGGTGGCATGGTATTTGGAAGGACATAGCTAGATTTGTATTTGAATGCTCTAATTTCCAACAAGTGAAGGTGGAACATCGAAGTCCTATTTATTTGGCCCAAGATGTCAAAATTCCTACTTGGAAATGGGAGAATGTGAATATGGACTTTGCGTTTAAGTTGCCCCATACCCAAAAGCAATTTGACTGACCAAATCAACTCCCTTTTTACCGGTTAAGACTATTTTCAATGTTATGGACTACGCCAAGTTATATACCTGAGAGTTGGTTAGATTGCATGGTCTACCTATGTCTATTATATCGGGTTGTGGTACCCAATTTACTTCTCACATTTGGAGATCGCTTAAAAAATAGGGCTTGGCACTGAGGTGAAGTTAAGTTACCGTTTTTCATCCTTAGACCGATGGACAAGCCAAAAGGAAAATTCAAACCTTAGAGGACATGTTGAGGGATTGTGTGTCAGAATTCAAGGAAAATTGGCATGATCATCTACCACTTATCGAGTTTGCCTACAACAATAGTGTTCATGCTAGCATTGGTATAGCAGTGTTTGAAGCTTTGTATGGGAGAAGGTGTAGATCCCCAATGGGATGGTTCAAGTTAGGTGACATGGCATTGATAGGCCTGGATTTGGTGTTGGAAGCCATGGAAAAGGTAAAGTTGATTTGAGAAAAGTTGAAGGAGGCTCAAAGTCGTTAAGGGTCCTATTCTATTGTTAGGTATAGGGATCTTAAAATCCTTGTCAGTGATGGATTGTATGTGAAGGTTTCATATTTGAAGGGTGTAATGTGTTTTAGTAAGAAGGGAAAGTTAAGTGCTCGATATGTAAGTCCTTATGAGATTGTTGAGTGTGTTAACAATGTGGCTTATAGTTTGGATTTGTCTTTGGATATGAATTCCGTTCACCCGATGTTCCATGTGTCCATGTTAAGAAAGTTGATTAAGGAGCCTAGTTTGATTGTGCCTTTGGAAGGTATTGAGGTAAAGACAACTTGACTTATGAAGAGTTTTCGGTTGAAATTTTTGATAGGGAAATGGAAAGGCTTCGTAACAAGTATATTGATTTAGTTTAAGTGCTTTGGAGAAACCAACATGTTGAAAGTGCTACGTGGAAAGTGGAGTCAAGTTTGATGTGATGATATCCCTATCTTTTCCAATCTACTTAAGCCTATGGTATTAGGTTCTTCCTATTCTAAATGGTCGTACTTCTTTCACTCTTATACTTTTATGATATGACATGCATACATATGCAAGAAAATGATTTAAAAATATGGTTTGTCGTGAGCTTTAATGACTTTATGATTTTCAAGTAATAATTATTGCATTATGTCTTCATGCATGTTGAAATGTTTTATGATTAAGTTAAGCATTTCAAGCCATTTTCTAGCTCATTTAAGAATGAATGTTCCCAATGAAGAGATAATGTAAGGACCCGGACCTCAGGAGGCCTTAGTGATGCTTAAAAATTGGGTTTCCAATATTTTTGACCAAGGTGCCTCTCTAAGGTCATCTCCACGAGCCAGGAAGAGGTCCACGAGCCATGGAGGGAGCCTTGGGGTAACCCTTGTCCATTTACGTTTCTTCTTGTGGCTATAAGGATGGATCAAAGCCATTTGACCCTCCATCGATCCCTTCATGATTCGTGATCTTCACCACTGGCCGTGAAAAGGGCTCATGGGAGATGCGCTTAGCTTGAGAGACATTGTCTGGATAAGGATGCCACCATGAGCACCTTGTATGGGTTATGCAACCCATCACAGCTCGTGGTGGGTTCTCATGAAGGTCTAGTCCAAGAAATTTTAAGTATCAAAGTACCATCTCGACGATGAGGCACCCTCCACCGACACTTATATTATTCGTAGAGATATGTACGGTCCGTGAAATGATTTCTGGTGATGTCCAAGTGACCTTTCAAGGTCTGATAGATTGGGGATAGTCCTTTAACCTCCCAAATCAGTTTCATGCTTTCCATATCATTCCATGTACTCCATAATACTTAGTTCCTCACTCACTCATTCAAAATTCTTTTTGAATCCTCCTTTCAAGATCTAATCGAATGATCTTCATGGAACCTTCAAGCTCAAGCTAAATTCACTTTCAAGCCTTCAATCCAATTTTATTTATGTTGTTTAGGATCATCATTGGTCTTCTTCACAAAGCCAAGTACAAAGGAATTTCATTGGCTAAGATTTTCACACGAATTGATAAAAGGGTCATGTTTAAATGGTCATATCCCTTAGAACAAAATGAACTGAGTGGTCGACGACCTATCAAATTGAATCTCTTTGAATTAGCTTTCCAGTGCATCCAGTGTAACCTAATTCTGAGTTCAGATAAGAAGTTGTGCTTACTTTCGTAAAGTCCATCTGTGTAGGGTTCTATGCGAATTTTTAATTCTGTGACATTAATAGTCCTTCTGTAATATTGGATTATTCTAAACTTATTTTACAACCTTTTAAGCTATCCTAGGACCTTTAAATAAGCTTATACTCATTCATTACAATTCATTCTCATTAGAAAACATTTAGACTCTACAGTTTTTATTCCTAAAGACTCCATTCAAGCAAGACCTTAGAGATTCAAGCTAGGATTTCAAGTGCGCTTTCAATTCAAGTCAAATCTATCTTAATTCTTCTATTTTCAATAAGGTATGTGGTATCAATTCATGATTCCCTTACAATCATGAAGACCCAAATCTTGTTTTCTCAAATTACATAAATTTTAAGTATGATATTCAAATGGGTCTTTTAAATTAGTTTTAACTTGTTGCAATTGAGCTATGGGCTGAATTTATATATTGATTTTATGATTATTTGAATCTTATTAATATGATTTACATTGGTTTTATGAAGTATTAAATATGCTTGTCCCTTTAATCTTTGATTCTATGCATGAGTAATATCAATTAAGCTTTAACTATTGATTTAACTATGAATTTCATATGATTTCTTCATATTATGTTAATTTAATGATGAATTTTAATTGCTCATGCTATTCCATTTATTATTCATGACATATGCATGCATGAACATTGATTTTTCATGAAGTTTATAATGTGGGCTAAGAACCAATTATGATATGACTATGTTTTTCAAGAGAAGTATAGGTATGACATGATATGTGATCACATTCTGTCTATGATATGGCTTTTGAGCACTATGGGTGAAGATCCACCAACATGTATATGTATAAATGAGCTACTCCTATAAATGTACTTATGAATTGAAGTATGATTTAGCTTTTTAGCCATGTATGCATGATTATGAAGTATGCTTGGCTTTTAAGCCTAAGTATGCATTGTTATGATTTGAAAAGACTTATTCTCCTTTTAAAAGTATGTATATGTATATCTATTCTCGTGGGATGATGACTTCGCACCGAATGGACTTGTATGAAGGGGACTATCCCAAAGGGTCCTTATATAAATCCTCAAGTCCCATAACTATGTGCCAAACATAGGTTCATATTCATGCCCCTTTGTGGATGATTATGTTATGTATGAAAAATCCTTACCGAAATTGGTGGACCGTAAGGTAAGGCTACTTCTTCGAAATGGGAGACCCGTAAGGAGAAGTATGGTCTACCTTTGGCAAGTAGATCACCCTTTTCTCCATGTAGGGTGAATATTGAAATTTCAAGAAGTAGCTCGCTTGGTCTTATATATCAATTGAGGTCACATCCCCTCTATGTTTAAAGTATTATGGCATTCATGCATCATAGATTTCATGGCATATTGGTATATATTCTTTTCTATATACTTCTTTCTATGTATGTGCCCTTATCATCTAACATTGAATTGCAGGTTAATATGTTCATAAGCATTTTCATGCTCGCATACTTAATACATTTAAACGTACTAACGCATACTCTTTTGCCTACATGATCTAACAGTGTAGGGACCGAAGACTATATCCATCCACCTCTTGACAGTTAGCTCTGATTCTCTTGAGGATTACTAGTGGTGAGTCCTTTGCTTCAAGGATAAAAACCACCATTCTATCTACCTATTATTCTATGCTTTCTTATGTCATCATATTGAGGGTAAGCCTGGGACATGTCTGGGCCCCCGTCCTATTCTATGATATGTTTATGTTAGGGTACTATGATATGTATTATGCTATGATGATATGATTGTGATGAGACGTGGAAGTGTGGAATGTACTAAGTCCCTTCAATCCTCATAGCGTGAGTCATACTTACTCGTCTTTTAGTTTTTATGTGATATGTGCTATGTAAATTCATGCAAATTCCTTTCCGTATGACATCCGCATAGCTTGAATCCCAGATTCCCGTCCCTTAGACTTATGTGTTGTATTGTGTGCTAATGAGTCTCATTCCCGTATCCCATAGATTGAGTCATCTATCCTTATACCTTAGTATCACTAATTGATTATGGTTCTTATTATGCACTTTGAACCGATGATGTGTGTATGGATGCTATAAGACTCGTTTGGGGCTCTAGAGTTCCCATTCTCCATATCATTCCTAGGCCCTAGGCTCGGGTCGTGATAGGTTGTCTATCCTTTGTGAGGCTAATGGATCTTAAGATTTTAAAGTTGGGTAAGAAAGCTACAACTTGTGCTTTTCTTGGTTATGCATCAAATAGTATAGCCTATAGAGTTTTTAATCATTAAGATAATACTATTATAGAAACAGGTAATGCTATTTTTAATTAAAACAAATTTTCTTTTAATTCTAAAAATAGTAGGGGTCAAAGGATTGAACGATATATTTTATCACTATCTAGTTCTTTTATTTCTACTTTTAAAAAATAAAGAAATTGATTATTCTCTCACGTTAAAAGAAGTTTTATCTTCACATGATGCAATATTTTGAAAAGAGATTGTAAATGATTAAATAAAATTATTAATTTCTAATAAAACTTGGAAGTTAATTGATTTACCATCGAGTTGTAAAAAAATTAGTTGCAAATGGGTCTTATGAAAAAGTTATAACTGGATGTATCAATTTATAAATATAAAGTAGACTAGTTACTAAGGTTTTAAGTAACTAGAAAGCTTAGAATTTTTTGATACTTTTTCTCCGATAACTAGAATGACATTCATTAGACTTTTAATTGTTACGGCTGCGACTTTTGATATGCATATTTATCAAATGGATATACAAATTATTTTTTTAAATGGATATCTAAATAAAAAAAATCATATTGAACAATCCGAGTGTTTTATTGAAGCAGACCAAGAAAATAAAGTGTGTAAACTTACTAAATCCCTATATGGCTTAAAAATAGGCACTAAAGCAATGGCATGAAAAATTTGATCTCTGCATGATTTCAAAATAAGTGTGACAAGTGCATAAACTATAAGTATTGGAATAATTCACATATTATTATTTTCTTATATGTTGATAATTTATTAATCTTCGTATCTTACATGAATGTTATTAAACAACAATAACACACCTAGTAAAATTGCACAAGTGGAGTCTAGGGAGGGTAAAATATACGCAGACCTTATCACTACCTCATAAGGATAGAGAAGTTATTTTCGGAAGACCCTCAACTCAAATATATCAGCCCGAAAAGCAAAAACAAATATTAGAAATAGAACAACGACTAAAGTTAAAAACAATTGATAATTTATAAATAAAATCAAAATAAACGAACGACAGTAACAACACAATATATGAAGATGCGACTAATCCTACTAACCAACTACATCACAAGGGAAGACAACATCCTACCCCTACTAGCCTATTAACCTTCTACTCCAATACATGACCTTTATTCTCTTCTATCTAATGTTATGTCGTCGGTGATATGAAGTTGTTCCATATATTATGTAATCACCTCCCCCCAATACTCTTTTGGTCTATCTCTACCCCTACGTGTAACCTCTAAATTCAATCTCTCGCACCTCCTAACAAGAGTGTCGGCACTCCTCCTCTACACATGTTCAAACCATCATAATCTTGCTTCTCTCATTTTGTCTGCCACAGAGGCCACCCCAAAATTCTCTCAAATGATCTCATTCATAATCTTATCACACCTGATTTGTCTGCACATCCATCTCAACATTTTTATTTTTGCAACCTGCATTTTCTAAACATGTGAATTTTTACTAGCTAGTGCTCTACCCCATATAACAAAGACGGTCAAACCACCATTCTGTAAAACTTACCTTTAAATTTAGATGGTATTTTCTTATCACATAATACTCTAGAGGCAAGCCTCCATTTGATTCATGTTGTCCCAAATACGATGTGTGACATCATTATCGATATCACCACTACTATAGATGATGGACCCAAAATATAAAACTTTTTATCTTGGGAATGGATTGAGCAGCAAGCCTCATGTTGATGTCTACTTCATTCATGTATCACTTAATTTGCACTCCAAGTATTCTATTTTGGTGTTGATCAATTTGAACACTTTGGACGTTAGAGTATGTCCATACCTCCAATCTATCATTAACTTTATCCCAAGTCTCATCAATAAGTAATATATTATCTGCAAATAGCACACACTATGGAACCTCCTTGTGAATAAATTGTGTCAGCTCATTCATCACTAAGGCAAAACAAGGGGTTCAACAACAATTATTGATAAAGTCTCATCTCAATAGGAAAATACTCTAATTCTCCTCTCACCGTTCTTATCCAATTTTTGGCTATTATAAATGTCCTTTATCACCCTAATAAATACCATTGGAACACCTTTCACCTCTAAACATCTCTATAGGACATCCCTCAGAACTTTGTCATAGGAATTCTCAAGATCAATGAATAGAATATGAAGGTCCCTCTTTCTTTACCTATATTTCTCCACCAGTCTCAGAACAAGATGGATTGCTTCAATAGGCAATTGCTCCGGTATAAATTCGAACTAATTTTTTGAAATAGACACTACTCTCCTCACCCTCATCCTCCCCACTTTATCCCAGACCTTCATAGTATGGCTAGCAACTTGATAAATCTGTAATTGTTAGAGTTTTGAATATCATCCTTGTTCTTGTACAATGAAACCATTGTACCCCTCTCCATTCGTCCGACATCCTAGTAGCATTCAAAATAGTATTAAATGACCTGGTAAAGCATTCTATACTATCCTTGACAGTGCTCTTCTAAAATTTCATGGAAATCGCATCAGTCGGATTGCTTTCCCTTTATTCATCCTACTAATAGCATGTCTAACATCCTCAACCCTAAAATGCATATAGTAACAAAATATCAAACTATCAAAGTGCATCAAATAACCCAACTCTATATCTCTGTCCCTTTTTCATTTAAGAGTTTGTGGAAGTAAGTTTGTCACCTTTTCTTAGTGGAAGTCTCATCCACCAGAACCACACCATCCTCATCCTTGATGCACTTTACTTGGTTCAAGTCGCTAACTTTTCTCTCTCTCACTTTCACGAACCTATACAATTTATTGTTCCTGCCTTTTTCTCCTAGCTCGACATATAAATTTTCAAATGTTACTATCTTAGCATTTTGGCCACCAACTTTGCTTCAGTGTCTTTACCTTCCTATAGATATTCTTAAGCCTTCATTTTTCATCCACATCTATACACCCCAATCACTTTGTACAGAAAATCTTCTTTGCTTTCACTTTGTGTTGAACTTCTCAATTCTACCATTAATCACCTTGACGTTCACCAAAGGTCTCTAGATACCCCTACTATCTTGATAATTACTTTTCTAATGCAAAAGAATATTTGTTTCCCACATATTGTTCATATCCCCATTGCTACTCCAAGCCCTAAGGATGGCAATTTCAACCCATATAAGGTAAAAGGAGTCCATTTAACCCATATTTATTTTAATGAATCACTCATATTCTTTAAATGGATAAATATGAGTTGGTCTATTTTAAAAGCTCATACAAATATGATCAAAATGGATAAAATATGGGTACCCATATAGACCCATAGATCCCCTACTCATAATAAAAAAAATTAAATTAATTGCATAATTTACACTCTTTCTTTATCATATTTTTCATTATTTCACCATTCCCAAAAATTTCAAAAATCCCTTCTTTCCATTTAGGATAAAATAATTCAGAAATCTGGACACATTAATTATGATTCTTGAATTATTTCTATGTTTAATGTATCATACTTTAAATGTTACTTACTTGTAATGACCTGAACAATTTTGAACTTCGTATTGGTGGGTCAAGGTCGGTTTTGAACTTGTTATGGTTGATTAGTAGTGATCATGGATTCCATTTAAGTGGTCGCATTCAAAGGAATAGGGTTGGTGGAGTTTTGTATGGAACCGTGTGGAAGGACTGACTTTGGATGGTCATATACCTTGGTACAAGATGAACTGTGTAGCCACGACATATCAAATCAAAACTCTCTGAGTTATCTTTGTAGAAAAATTAGTCTCACTAAATTAAGAGATTGGATGTGGAAATTATGACCATTACAGTGAGACTGTCGGTGCACGAAAGTGTTCTGGAAAAAGGAAAGTTGTTTTGGAGCTAAGGCACTGCCTTACGGGAGGGGCCACGAGCCGTATGGAGGCTCATGACCCGTGAAGGGCCTACGTGGACTGATCCAATGAGCTCCAGGGGAGTTGGACCAAGGGCTCAGACCAAGTGAATCTCCACGGACCACTTCATCGTCCGTGTGATGCCTCACGGTCCGTGAGGGCCCTTCGTGGAGTGGTCTAGAGACTGCCTAGACGCTAGAGCCAGGACTCTGGACTAAGTGAGGCTCTACGGACCAGTGTACGGTCCATGTTCAGCTTCACGGACCGTGAGTCCTATCATGAAGTGATCTAAAAGGTCTCCTAAGATTTCAAGCCAAGGCACGAACCAAGTCAAGCCAAATGGTAAGGTTCACGGTCTGTTAACCACTACACGGACCATGTGGGTGCTTCCATCAGCGACTGATTCAATTATCTTCTCCATTTTATTAATGGTTAAATGGTATTTTTAATTATTCCTAGGGCCATTTTAGCCTTTTTAAACTCTCCTAAAAACTCCTAAATTGAGCCCTAATCCCTTTTAATCATTAAAGTTCTCAATTCCTCTCCCAAATTCTCTAAATTTCCTCTCATCTTCCATTGAAAACCAAGCTTGAAATTGAGAAAAATTCAAATCTTCATCATAATCTTCTCAACCTTCTTGTTAAATTCAAGGTATGTGGGTTTAATTCATGGTTTCTCTTTTAACAATGAAGACCCAAAATCCTTTTTCTCAAATTTTGATGAATTTATGATTTTTCTTGAAATGGGTCTTTGAGTTAAGAATGATTTAGTGAAATAGAAGTGTGGGTTGTTCTTATTAAATGATTTCAAGATGAATTAAGCCCTTAATTGATGAATTCCTTTGATTTACGAAAGGTACAAGTATGAATGTTCCCTTACTTTGTAATCATTGCATGGGTAGTGACAAATTAAGATTTAATTGTTGTTTTAACCTTGAATTTCTTATGGATTCTTCTTAGTTTGAATTTAAATTATGAATTCTAGTTACCCATGCTATTCTCATCATCAATCATGGCATTTGCATGCGTGAATGTAGATTTCATGAAGTATATGAAATGGGTTAAGTCCCAAATATATTTATGACTATGATTTTGAACAAGTATGGGTTATGACAAGAATGTGATCACATAATGTCCATGATATGACTCTTTGAGAAACTATGGGTGTTTATCCCAATATGATTTGATAAGCATGGATCTACTCCTATGCATGAAGTTTCACATGAAACCGTATTTGGCTTTTAGCCCAATGAATTATGATTATGAAATGTGTTGATTTTGTTGTCGCTTATGCATGAGTTTGAACAAGTGAATTTGCATTTAAGACTAATTATGCATGGTATGATGTCAAGTGTTTCCATTCCATTTTAAAGGCATGTATATGTATATGTATTCTTGTGGGATAATGACTTAGCACCGAGTGGGATTGGAGTACTAAGTGGGCTATCCCCAAGGATCCTACTCCTTTCCCTCAACTATGTGCCAACATAGGATAAGACACCGAAATGAATGGCCCATAAGGTATGCTATGATATGATATGATATGTTATGGAAATCCTTCTGAAATGACTGGGTCGTAAGGAAGGTGGCCATCACACTGAAATGACTGGGTCATAAGGTGTGGTATAGGTTACCTTTGGCAAGTAATCTTCTCTCATTCGATGGAAGGCCTCATCGGGAAAGTTCATGTTGTAGCTCACATGAGTTTTGATGTCGATTATGGTCAGATTCCCTATACTATAAGCATTATGGCATTTTATTCATCATGGATTTTATGGCATATTGATATACTATCCTTTCCTATATTCTCCTTCTATATATATGTGCCCTTATCATCTAACTCATTTATAGGCTCATGTTCATGTGCATCACATGCCCGCATACTTAGTGCATTATTATGTACTAACTCATACTCTTTGTCTACATGCTCTAACCATGTAGGGATCAGAGGTGACTTTCACCCCTCGCTGGATGGCTAATCGAGATTCTTGAAGTTATTACTTATGGTGAGCCCTATACTCCAAGGGCAACACCCACCTTCATCTACCTTGTCTTTACTTTATGTTCTTTTACTTTATGACATGAGGGTTAGCCCAAAATATGTCTAGGCCCCATCTTATCTTATGTAGAGGCATTGTTGGACATATCGACTCTATTGTATGTTATGCTATGTGTTACTTGCAATGATATTGCTATCTATGTTAAGTGATAAAATCTTATGTGATGCTTTCGTTTCCACTTATACTTTTATAATATGTTTAGATTGGTAATGTGCTTATGTGGAAAGTCCCTAACCCTGCTTTCCCCCATAGCTTGAGTCATACTTACCCGCCCCTTAGAACGTAATTGTTATGTGTTATGTGATTCATGATTATTCCATTCTCGACAACATCCCCATAGCTTGAGTCCAAATACTTGAAATCCCCTAGACTTATGTGTTGTTCGTTATGTTTATGCACTTTCAAACCATTGATGTGTGTGATTATGCAATAATGGCTTGATCGAGGACTCTCAGTGTCACGACCCGAGAGTAGGGCCTAGATGTGACATGGAAAAAGAGAACTCGAGAGTCCTCGATCAAGCCATCTTAGCATCATCACACACATCATTAGTTCGGAAGCGTGTAACATAATAAACAATACATAAATCTAAGGGATTCCTGGTCTTTGGACTCAAGCTATGGGGATGTTGTCGGGAATAGGATAAGCATAAATCACATAGCACATAGCAATTACGTTCTAAGGGGCGAGTAAGTATGACTCAAGCTATGGGGGCAAGAAGGGTTAGGGACTTTCCACATAAGCACATTCCCATCCAACAAATCATAATAGCATAAGCATAATCATAATCAAAGCATAAATAATCATATCATCTCAAATAAGCACATAATACGGGCGTACAATAGAATCTGATAAGTATCCAACAATGCCTCTACAAGAATACGACGGGGGCCACAATATTACCTGGGCTCACCCTCAAGTCATAAGATAGAAAATAAACTAATCAAAACATAAGGTAGAGGGAGGTGGGTCTTGCCTTTGAAATAAAGGGCTCACCACTAGAAATAATCTGAGATCACCAAGCTAAACGTCCAAAGGTGGATAGATATCGACTCTAGTACCTACATGGTTAGATCATGTAGATGAAGAATACGGGTTAGTACATAGAATGCACTAAGTATGCGGGCATGCAATGCTTATGATCATGAAACTACTAAAACAAGCTAGATGACAAGGGCACATATATATATAGAAGGAGTATATAAGAAAGAATAGTATATCAATATTTTATGAAATTCATGATGCATGAAATGTCATAATGCTTATAGTATAGAGGAGATGGAACCATAACCGACATCCAAACTCATGTGAGCTACAACATGAACTTTCCAGATGAGGCCTCCCATCAGATCAGAGAATATTACTTGCCAAAGGTAATCTACACCACACCTTACGGGCCTCCCATTTCGGTGTGATGGCCACCTTCCTTACAACTTGGTCATTTCAAAAGGATTTACATAACATAGCATAGCATAGCACATAGCATACCTTACGGGCCTTCCATTTCGGTAGCATACCTACGTTGGCACATATTTTCGAGAAAGGAGTGGGACCCTTGGGGATAGCCCACTTACTACTCCAATCCTTCTCGGTACTAAGTCATC
>JBCEWC010015772.1:0-13521 GCA_038996855.1 Solanum aculeatissimum
AAATGCAAATTGGGCTAGAAAGTGGCCTAGAGGGACAGTTTTGACAGTCAACTTCAAATAGTCATAAAGTTTGATGTAGGATGAACCATGTAAGCTACCATATATCAAATTGAATATCTTTGCGTTAGATTTGCAACACAAGTGGTTTCACTCAATTTAAATATCGGATGAGGTAAATATGGCCCAAACAGTGAGACTGTCTGAAATTTGGAAGCCATTGGAGATAGGCTCAGAAAAATAGCCAAGGACATTGAGAAGGACCGTTAAACTTTGAATGGTCTATCTAGGGTGTTGTGTGATGTTCCAGTGAGCTTGGGGTGGCTTGGAACCACCCCAAATCTAAGTGTGGGTTGACGGAACCCTTAACGGGTCATTTGGCATTTAACGGCCCATTCACTTCCTCGTTAAGTGAGGCAGTGGCTAAGCCATGGCTTGGCTGTTATTTTTGGAGTTAAGGGAGGTTAGACGGAGTGTGTCACGGGGCATCTCAAGTTGAACGGACCGTTTGGAGGTCCGTTAAATATAACAGAATGTGTTGCACTGCCCATCGTTCTTTAGATTTTGCACTGTGTTGCTTCGTAATGTACCCTTCTTACATTGATTCAACTGTGTAGACATCTGATAAAAATTTTGCTCCAACTGCTTAATAGCTACAAAGTGAGACTCAATCTTCTGATTAATGCTTGAAATGTTAGCTTTCATCCCCTTCAAGGTCTCATCTTGTGCGTCATCCTTCTTCAAAAACTTGTCAAACATCTCCTCAGTATGTGAACTCCTAGCTCCAGAATCATGATTGCGTGGTAGCACATACAGACCCTTTCTATACCCATCTCTATGACCCTAATCACCATCTCTATCTTGTCCCCTATTTCTGTCATAGTAATCGCCTTGGTTGCTGTCCCAGTATGTATTATCTCTATTATAGTTCTGACTTTAATTCCCTTCACCATAGAACCAATAGTGTCACAACCCGAAAATCTAGGCATGATGGCACGCACCTAACCCACCAAGGTGAGTTAGCTCAAACCAACAACTTAACAAATATAGATAAAGCGGAAGAAAACAACTACAACTATTCCAAAAACTAATATCACATGTACAAGCCTCTGAATGTAGAATAGTCAAAAAAACTACAAGTCTGATGTCTAGTTCTCAAATATAACATAACATAATAAGGACTCCTCAAAGGTATGTTAGGGACTAAAGTAGCTACCTCAAGGAATATCCAGAAGCTCGATCTCGAACTGTGAGAAATCTAGCAAGATGAATTAGGCTCACAACCTACAAAAATGTAGCAAGGGGTGAGACCCAAATAATAGGGTACTCAGTGAAATAGAACTAACCTAAAGATAAGAAATGAAGAACACAAGTAACTCCGTAAATCCCAACCACAATCCGCTCAACTACAAACCTGCACTCAAAAAAGTCCTTGCGCAATATAATATACAAATCACAATAATATAGATATACTTATCATCTGGCATGATATCTCAATACACAGGAATACCAATAGATCCAACACATACTCACAACAGGGATAAGATAAGTATACAACATACAATGGTATCAACCAAGTAAGATGTGAGATGAAGTGAAAGTTATGAGGTGCATATCATGCAATGGAATGTCAAATAATCGTGATGCATGTTTGTCCTAGAATATACATCCGCTGATTAGATTTAGTTGTCTGCCTTAGTCGGAACCCATGAGGGACATATCAGTCTGTTTATCTGTGAACACAGTCGGCGAAGACCTCTGGTAATGCTTACCCTCCCGAAAGAGACCTCATAATAACTTACTCACCCGAAAGAGACCTCAGACCTGACCAGTAGAGACCTCGGCCACCAATCCACATGTTAACTTTTTCACCTCTCAGTCGTAGCCATCACAAGTATCGATGCATAGATAATAATAGATGCAACATGCATGATCACAATTATACCACTTTGTCCTCATCATAATGATCTTAATACCTCAATATTAGCAACATCTCAATATCATCAGTATCAGAATATCATCAGTGTCTCAATATCATAAATGTCTCAATATCTCAATCATATCATAATATATGCACGAACTCACTATCACTAATGAATAATTCACAAGGTTACATAGATTACATAATCACTATTTATTTATAGATCAATATATCAACGTACGAGCAAGTATTCAATACAAATAGTCATAATCAAGCCTATAATGGTACAATTCTACCCTCAAATACTCAATTCCATTCATATAGAAGCATACCAGGTTCAATCATACTTAACAAAAGGTTAGAAATCCACTTGACTTATGAAAAGTCCCAAATCAAATCAAAATTGCCGCCTTCCCCCTCTTTCTGTACTCCAAATCACCACAATCTAGTCAAATATGGCATCACAATCATATAACCAATCCAATTACACTAAAATCACCCAATTCAGAGAAAAAAGGTAAAACGGTCAAAACTCCCATATCGAAAAACGTTATCGAAATCTCAAAATTAATATATGAAAGTGTTCTCCACGTAATAAGGAACTCAAATATGAAAAATGATTTCGAAAATGGAGTTAAGATGAGAGAGGAATCAACGATCCAAGTTTAGAAGATGCATATCTGAAAATCCCCAATTTAGACCATTAAAATCTCAAATTTAGAAGTTAAAACCATCAACTAATCAATGTAAATCAATGAAATAGGTTAGAAGATAGTTACCCAATTGATTTGCCTTGAAAACCTTGAAAATTCTCCCTTAGAACAAGCTTGGAAATGTTAAAAATGGTGAAAAGGGTTTAAATCCCATATTTAAAAACACACACTATTCAGGCATGACCAACACTCCGCGAACGCAGAGCGTTGTCCACGAATGCGGAGGTCAGAGAGGACCAGCACTTCGCAAACATGGAGGCTTAGGATACCTCACATGCCACAACTCTGCGAATGCGAACCCCATCTCGCTAATGTAGATCTTTGGGCGCACTCGCGGAGAGTAACCTGGACCTGCACCAAATACAACTACACTAGCCAAAACACAGCAAACCAAAAACAAGAACTGGACCCTTGGGAATTCGTTCAGAACCCCACGAACACAAACCATATATGGAACCCTACTAGAAATTATGATCCAAACTCAATGGAACCATCATAATTTAATGGGACCCCCGTGTCCCAAACCCGAGAAAGATCATTTAAACTACTTTTGGACTCAAAAACTTAAAATATTTATGAAAGCTCTAAAAATTACAATGAATCCATTTCTAGTATTAGTTTCACCACCTGGAACCACTGGAACTAACAAAAATTTGATATAAACTCTCGAACTCCGAATGTTGACCAAAGTCAAAACTATGATCCAAAATAAACAAGAACTGCAACTTTGGACCTAAAATCTCCGTTTTAACTCTGAGTTTAGTTCTGCAAGTTCCCCTAGACCAGATTTGGCATTCACGAACTGATTGAATTAATGGAATCGAATTCCAACACTAAAAACTATTAATTAAGTTGAAAATGCCAAAAATGGCCTTCGAGGTCATTACATCATCCACTACTAAAAATAATGTTCGTCCTCAAACATGAGATAAGGGATATACCTGAAGGTTCAAACAATTGAGGGTACCGAGCCTACATATTAGACTCTATCTCCCACATAGCCTCACTCTCGGACCTATGGATCCACTGGACCTTCACTGAAGCGATCTCCTTAGTCCTCAACTCACTTGCCTATCCAAAATGGCTACTGGTTGCTCCTCATAAGATAAATCAGGGCTCAACTCAATTAAATCCATAGAAATCACGTGAGACTCATCCGAAATGTAATGCTGCAACATTGAATTATGGAAAACAGGATAGACTGAAGACAAGTTAGGTGGAAAGGAAAGTCTATAAGCCACCTCCGCCACTCTACTAAGAATCTCAAAAGGACAAATAAACCTTGGACTTAGCTTGCCTTTGTTCTCGAATATCATAACACCCTTCAAAGGAGAGACCTTCAACCAAACCATATCACCACCTATGAATTCTAGGGGTCGAACCTGCCTATCAGTATAGCTCTTTTGGCGACTCTGGGCTATGACCAATCTACTCTAAATCAATCGTACTCACTCAAGATCATCTCTCAACATGTCAAAACCATGCTCACCACCACTATTATGTCAAACCATCCAATGGACGATCTACACCTTTGATTATACAATGCCTCAAAAAGAGTTATCTAAATGTTGAAATGGTAACTATTGTTGTAAGCAAACTCCAGTAAGGTCAAATGTTGATCCCACCTAGCTCCAAAATCAATAACACAGGCTCGAAGCATATCCTCTAGTACTTGAATGGTCCTCTTAGACTGGCCATCAGTCCAGGGGTGAAAATTTGTACTCAAATCCTAACGGGTACCCAAACCTTAGATGTAACTTTCTCTAAAAGTGTGAAGTAAACAACGAGCCCTGATCCGATATAATAAAAACTGAGACCCCATGAAGTCTCACTATCTGACTGATATAAAGCTGGGCCAGTCTCTCCACGGTATACCTCACTTTGATAGGAATGAAGTGTACATACTTGGTCAATTGATCCATCACTACCCAAATAGAGTTAAAAAAATAGGGGGTAATCCAACAATGAAGTCCATGGCAATGTGTTCCCACTTCCACTTGGGAATGGGCATCTTTTGAAGCTCTCCACCTGGCCTCAAATACTCACACTTGACCTGTTGACATGTCAATCACTTGGCAACGAACTCAGATATGTTTCTCTTTATACCATGCCACTAATAATATTATCCCAAATCACGGTACATCTTCGCTGCCCCTGAGTAAATGGAATATCTAGCACAATGTGCCTCCTCTAGTATCAACCTGGTCAAATCTCACACCTTAGGCACACAAATACAACTCCCAATCTTCAAAAGACCATTAGAATCACGTATTTCTTCCTTAGCCTCACCTCTAGTCTTTTTATCCTAAATAATACACAATATCTCATCCTTAAACTGCCTCTCATGAATCTGATCCATCAAAGTTGAGTGGACCTCAATAGAAGTAAGCACTCCACCATGCTCTAAAATTTGCAACCTCACTAACCCATTATCCAACCTCTGAACATCTCTAGTCAATAGTCTCTCCTCAATACGAATTGCTGCTAGGCTCTCCATACTATAATTCTTCCTACTCTATGCATCAGCTAACACATTAGCCTTCCTGAGATGATAGAGAATAGTCGATTCATAATCTTTAAGGAGCTCAATCAACCTTCTTTACCTCAGATTTAGATCCCACTGACCAAAAATATACTAAAGACTATGATGATCAGTAAAACACTCACAATGGACTCCATAAAGGTAATGATGCCATAAATTTAACACAAACACAACTGCGGCTAACTCCAAATCATAGGTGGGGTAGTTCTTCTCCTGAACCTTCAACTGTCTAGAGGTATAAGCAACAACCTTCCCTTTTTACATCAACACACCACCTAGCCCCACTCTCGAAGCATCACAATAGACTTTGAAATCGACACCCTCCTCTGTCAATGTCAGAATAGGAGCTGAAGTCAAAAATAACTTAAGTTTTTGGAATCTCTCCTCACACTCATCGGATCAATGGAACACCATATTCTTCTGAGTAAGTCTAGTTAGTGGAGCTACAATAGTGGAGAAACCCAGAATAAAATGATGCTAGAAACCATCCAGACCTATAAAACTACGAATCTCTATAGCTGAGGTAGGCTTAGTCCAACCCCGAATGGCCTCAATCATTGCTAGATCAACTCGAATACCTTCCTTGGATACGATGTGCCCCAAGAATGCTACTGAACTCAACTAGAACTTGAAGTTGGAGAATGTTGCATACAACTTCTCCTCCCTAAGCCTCTGGAGCACAATTTTCAAATGTCTCACATGATCCTCCTTAGTCTTGGAATAGACTAAAATGTCATCGATGAACACAATCATGAATGAGTCCAGATACTGTCAAAACACCCCATTTATCAACTCCATAAATGTTGCAGGGGTGTTAGTCAAACCAAAAGACATAATAAGAAACTCATAATGGTCATACCTGGTTCGAAAAGCTATCTTGGGAATATCTGATGGCCGAATACAGAGTTGATGATATCCAGACCTCAAGTCAATCTTAGAAAATAATGTAACTCCCTAAAGCTGGTAAAACAAATCATCAATACGAGGAAGCAGGTACTTGTTCTTGATAGTCACTTTTTTCAACTAACTATAATCAATACACATCCTCATAGACTCCATCCTTTTTCTTAACAAATAGAACTAGGGCACCCTAAGGTGAAACACTATTCCTGAAGCTGCTCATTTAGTTCTTTCAACTCAGTTAAAGCCACTCGATAGGGAGCGATAGAAATAGGCTTGGTGCCCGGCTCAAGGTCAATAGTAAAATCAATGTCCCAATCAGGAGAGACTCCTGGCAAATTAGTTAGAAACATATCTGGGAGTATGCAAACCACCAAAATATACTCCATAGAAGATGACTCAGCAGAAGTATCACGAATAAAATCTAAGTAAGCCAAACACCTTCTATCAATCAACTTTTGGGCCCTTAAATAAGATATCACTTTACTAGGATAGGAACCCCTCGAACCAATCCACTCAATCCTCAGTCTATTTGGCATAGCTAAGGTAACGGTCTTGGCATAATATTCAAGAATAGCATGATAAGGAGATAGCCAATTCATACCCAGAATAACATCAAAAGCTACCATATCTAGTATAATCATATCTACCCAAGTCATATAGCCCGCCAAAGTAACAAGATAGGATCGGTACACCTAATATACTTCTAAGGGCTCTCCTACTAGGATCGAAACATGAACAAGCATAGATATGGAATCACAAGGCAACTCAAACCCCAAGGAGAAATAAGCAGATACATAAGAATAAGTATAGCAATGATAAAAAAAACACAGATACAGGGAAAAATGGCAAACTAGTACAATACCTATGATCATAACATCAGATGCATTAGCCTCGGGCCTGCTTGGAAAAGAATAACAATGAGCACCTTGACCTCCACTCGAAGAAATTGATCCCTTATGACCTAGTTGAGTGGACATATCACCTGCTCCCTACAACCGGTACGTCTACCTCTATCTGTTTGACCTTTACCATGACCCCTAGACTAAGGGTTAAAATTTTGGCTGGTGGTGCTAGATCTCTAATCAGTATGGTAGAGTATGTATGGTGGGGGCCCAAAATGAGTCTACCTAGGGCACTGACGTATCAAATAATCAGGAGAACCACACTCAAAGCAAGATCTAGGGGAGGACCACTACTGTGAAGAAGTGGGAGGGATGTTGTACTCTCCCTAGCCTAAAGGCCTTTGCTAAGAACCATATGTACTATGCCCTGAACTATAGGAATCACGGGGACCTCGTTACCCCTCTAAAGCTTGAAAGGCTGCATGAACCCCATGATGCTGAAATGAACCACCTCCTCTAACTATACCTCTGCCCCCTAATGAAGCACCTGAGTATTTTCCTAAAGTATGGACCCTTTTGGGGTCCCCAAACTTTGCTCTTTGCATCAACTCTGCCTCCTTGGCAGTACTAACCACTGACTGGAAGGACGCTCCATCTCTATCCACCCATAATATAGACTTCCTGATTTAATAAACCAACCCTCTCATAAACTGACGAACCTTCTCTCCTTCGGTCAGAAGTATAGTTGTAGCGTGACGGTCCAACTGGAAAAAGTGAACCTCATACTCTAAATCTGTCATGGTGCCCTGCCTCAAGCTCTCAAATCTCAACTAGCTCCCCTCCAGGATGCTCTAAGGAACAAACCAATCATAGGAAGCATCAGAGAACATCTCCCAAGTTATTTGAGGATACCCAGCTGGAAAAGATCCTGAATAAGTCCTCCACCACTTCCCAGCTGGCCCACGGAGCTGGAGGGTAACATATCTCACACCATATGTATCTGCTAGACCCACAATCTTTAATAACTCTCTGCAAGTAGTAAGAAACTCATATGCATCCTCGGTCTTCCCACCATGAAACTGAGATGGGGCCATCTTTTGGAACCTCTCATACCTCCATTGTTCATCATCAATCAAGGCAGCTACCGGTGGAATCTCAATAATTAGAGATACTAGTGGTTACTTCACCTGGACCTGGGCCTCGAGGGCCAATGGCTGATCCTAAGGTTGAACCCTAACTTGAGTCTATAAAGTACCAGATTTCCAGTTAGACTACCAGCCTGCCCCAAAGTCTCAAACATACCCAACACTCTCAGTAATGTATCCTGAAGTAGTGGTGCTGCAGCAAACTCATGTGGAACTTGCTCCTGTCTAGGCTCCAAAGCTGGCTTAGGGGAGATACCCTGATCATAATCTCTCGCTGGTGGAGCTCCTCGGCCCCGACCTCTAGTTCGTCCCTAGCATGGCCCCTGCCCCTAGCCGGGGTCTCAATAGCAACATCAGTGGTAGCCTCCCCTCGTTCTGAAGCAGCAGTAGCTCTGGTCCTTTCCATCTGTCAAAACGACACATGAATACTCAACACTTAAACAAGACCCACGCAAAATTAATTAGAATGAAGTAAAAGAGAATTTTCTAAGAGTCTTCGTAGCCTTTCAAGGATAAGCAACGGATGTCTCCACACTGATCCTTAAGACTCTACTTGACTGCACTTGTACATATGTGAGACCTATGAACCTGGGACTCTGATACCAAATTGTCACTATATAAAAATTTGGGTGATATGGCACTCACATAACATACCAAGGCGAGTCATCCTAAACCCAACAACTCAACAAATATAGATAAAACATAAGATAAATGTACAATACTCAAAAGAAATACAAGTCTCAAATATCTAGTTCTCAAATAGAACATAGCATAATAAGGACTCCTCAAAATTCTGCTAAGGACTGAAGCAGCTACCTCAAGAAATATCCAGAACCTCGATCCTGAACTGAAAGAAATCTAACAAGATGAACTGGGCTCACAACCTACAAAAATGTAGCAATAAGTGAGCACCAAATAACAAGGTACTCAGCAAAATGGAACTAACCTAAAGTAAAGCAATGACGAACACAAGTAACTCCTTAAATCCCAACCATAATCTACCGAACTACAAACCAGCACTCAAAAAAGTCACAACACAATATAATATACAGATCACAATAATATAGATATACTCATCATCTGACATGATATCTCAATACATAGGAATACCAGTAGATCTAATACATACTCACAACAGGGATAAGATAATTATACAACGTACAATTGTATCAACCAAGTATGACGTGAGATGGAGTGAATGTCATGAGATGTATATCATGTAATGCAATGTCAAATAATCATGATGCATTTTTGTCCTAGAATACATATCCACTTATCATATATGGTTGTCTACCTCAGTAGGAACCCATGGGGGACATATTTTTCTATTTACCTGTGAACACCACAGGCAAAGACCTCGGCTAATGTTCACTCACCCAGAAGAGATGTCGAGCCATCTGGAAGAGACCTCAGACTTACCACCCAAAAGGGACCTCGGGCCATCAGGAAGAGACCTCAGACCCAATCGATCGAGTCCTCAACCACTAATCCACATGTTACCTTTTATACCTCTCGATCGTAGCCATCAGAAGTATCAATGCATAGATAATAATAGATATATCAATGTACGAGAAAGTATTTCATACAAATATTTATAATCAAGTCTACAATGGTACAATTCTACCCCTAAATACTCAATTCCATTCATATAGGAGCATACCAGGTTCAATCATACTTAACAAAAGGTTAGAAGTCCACTTGCCTTAAGTAAAGTCCCAAATCAAATTGAAATTGTTGCCTTCTCCCTCTTTTGGTACTCCAAATCACCACAATTTATGACTTCTTATTACATTGAAAATTACACGCATAAACAGAAATATTCTCTCTCAAACGGTCAGTAATACGTTAACATTTCTATAGCTTCACGTTCACCGGAATGGCGCGTGAGTCACCACCAGTGAACATCCGGTTACATACAATTGATACTGGTGATCCTCGGACGGAGGAGCATCAAAAACACTCATCCACTCTCTCGGATTTATCTCGAGGTCCTATCAACTAGCGAGATTTAGTGCCGGCTATCCGCGAAGATGAACTTGCTCGAGCTCGACATATAATGGCGATGGTGAACTCTAGGAGTTTTTAGATCATCCCTACGGGTCTGGGAGGTCCAGTGGAGGATGAACAACACCCAATCGACTCCAACTTGCATGTCAACAGAAGGAAAGATACGAATCCTCTGATAAACCGAGAGACTATCTCCGGCATGAATACTGCTCCCCAGAGTAATGTAGCAACTGGGAAGGATCCTCTGATTACCCCTGAGGCAGAAATATCGTTGGTTCATTGCACAAATTTACAGAGCTACCGAAAAAAATATTTCACGGCGGCGTAGATTCAGGCAACGGCGGAGGTGTAGACACATACCAAAAGGATCCTAAGGATATGAGGAATCATCCTAACACTCAAACCCCAAATTCTAATGCACCTGATTCAGGTTATCAGCCTCCTGGAATAGCGACGGATATATTGCCGAAGCTAACAATTCTTAACAGGATAAATTTGGGTGGTCTGATTAGATGTGAAGCCAACAATATGCAGATAGTGCAAGTGGATGAAGATGAAAGGAATCAAAATGATGCTGAGAAGTTTTTTGTGCAGCTGAAAAATATCAACTCAATTAATTTCACACATGATACTCAATTTATAATAGTAGACGAGCCTAGAAATCAGTTTCCATCGTTACCAGGGTCGATTGAAGGTGTGGAGAATCTAAAAATTGCCAATTAATCCACAATTGGCCATTCTGATGCAGTGGATGGTGATAAAGGCAACAACATAATGCAGATTGTGCAAGTGGATGAAGAGGTGAGGAATCCAAATGATGTTGGGAAGGATTTTGTACAACTGATGAATACCAACTCAGATGTGAAGAATCTGAGAGATGTTGGGAAGGACTCTGTGCATCTGAAGAACACCAACTCAGTTAGTTTTGAAGGTGTGGAAAATCTGAGAAATGGTGGGAAGGAATCTGTGCAGCTGCAGAACACCAAGTCAGTGAGTTTTGAAGGCGTGGAGAATCTGAGAATTGCCAATGATTCCCAAAGTATCCATACGGTTGCATTGGTTGTTGATAAAGGCAGCAACATAACCAATCAAAAGGATACAACATCTATCGAGACTAGTAAAGATCCAGTAGCTTCACAAGGTAAGTATACTGACCCCTTACCTTCAAATTCAATAATTCTGCATAAAAATGTTGACAGGACTGACAGAAACACTAATGTTCATCACAAAACTAGCAACAACAAGAAAATGAACCAAATTGTTGATGGCTCCCAACAATTGATTTCCAACTCGTTGGGTGTGGAGGAGGAAACAGTCTCCAATTCAGGGAAAATAGCCATGGCTGCTAACCTGAATATGGTCCCAAAAGATAAGGAAGTGGCTCGTAAAGATAAAGATAATCACCCTCAAAACAGTGTTCCTAAACCTGTTGATTTGAGCAAGCTCACCTCCAATTTCCAAAGACAACCATCCTCAAATCAGAATCCAAATATTTCCAATTCTCCAAAGGTCAACTGTCATGAATCTGCTCCAGTGCTCCACCCTAAAAAGATCCAGCCTTTTGAATTCCCTCCTCCTTTCACTATAGTACAATCTAATGCCACTAAACTGCGAGCCAATCAAGCCAAAATTAACCCTCTTGTCAAAATAAGCCCCCCTATATTCACTTCTAGACAGGGGCTGCCTGCTGTGATATTTAAAAAGGAGGAATTCAAACTAAAGTGGGCTTCCGATTGCCAGTATACTCTCATTGGCAAATTTTCCAACACCATGCCAAAGGTAGATTTGATCCGAAAGAGTTTTATTAAACAAACTCAACTCATTGGAGGGGTCAAAATTGCTCATTTTAATGCAAGACATATTTATATTGACTTGGACAATAAAGAGGATCACTCAACAGTGTGGAATAAACAAAGAATGTTCATTGAAGGTCAACTTATGATACTCCAATTATGGACTCCGGATATCTGCCCGGAGAAAGAAACTCCTATGGTTCCCGTGCGGATCACTCTCCCCCAACTTCCTTGGCATTGCTACAAAAAGGAGATTATAGCAGCCTTACTTGCCACAATTGGAAAAACCTTGTATCTAGATGTTGCATCGATTCAAAAAACAAGGGGTGGTGTAGCAAAGGTTAGGGTCCAGCTAGACATAAAAAAAGATAGACCGTCTCATGTGTGGATGGGGACTGATGAAACATACTTCACTATAGGAAGGTGGAAAACTATTGAATATGAAGGATTGCCTGCATATTGTAAATTTTGTGAACACCAGGGTCACAATAAAGATGAATGTACAGTGAAAATGAGAAATGCAGAAGAGAGAAAGAAAAGGGAATCAGATTCTGGAGAATTGCCAACTTTGACATCCTTACATGCTGATACAGAACAACATCAGGTAATTAACTCCAACTTAAATATATCCCATTAATTACATAATGATTTTTCTAGTGATGCAGGTACAATGAGTAATCAGCAGCCTAACAATTCATCCAAAGAAAAGCAAAAACAAGAGGAATGGCAGACACAAAAAGGAAGAAACAGAAAGAACAATAAGCAACCTACAAATCAGCCAAATATCAATCAAGCTGAAGGAAAAAAGAGATGGGAATCTACAGGAAATTTGATAAATCCAGTAGCAGACAAAGGCAAAGAGACTCAACAGGTAACTCAATACAAAGAAAATGAACACAATCAGTCAGAAAAGACCACTACTTCAGGTATTGACTTATCTCCCCATGGGACTGCTGTGCCTGTTGTTTCTTGTCCGGTACGGCCTCCCATCCCCCATAGTTGTGATATTATAGATCAGCCCATAACCCCTAATATCAACCCTGTTTTATCTGAGAATGTGTTGGGAGATTTGGCTGATTTGGATGGGCTGCAAACGAATTAATTTGCCTTGTTAAATGGGGAATCAGAGAAAGGAGATGTTGATGATCCTGTGACTAACCCCCGTAGCTAAAAGTGTTTACAGACCTCTCTGTTACCCCCAAAGTCTGATAATAGGTCGGATATGGAGAGATGTGGAGGTATTTTGCTGGAAAGGGAGACTAATCAACCTAGTAATTTTTCTAGTAAGCAGGCTCCTTTTCTAATGGGAGAGAAGAGCATTAGAGATACAGATAAGTCTACTCCAGTAGGAGTCCATGAATTAGTGGAGCACCAAAATCTTAATCCGGAACAACAGAATCCCCAAATTGAAAAGAATTTGCTTAGTCCTGAAGGGGGTATGGCTACAGTATCAGGACAAAGAAAGACAATTCTAGCAACAAAAGTAATGAGTCTATCAACAAGAAAATGAGGACTATTCTACTTTGCAAACAAATGATCAAGTGCAAAAGGCTAGGCATGGTATAGAAGTTTCTGGAAAAAATCATGAAATCCAGGCTAAGATGGGAAAGGAATACCAGCAGTGTACTTTGAATACCATTCCTAATGAAGAGGTTGAG
>JBCEWC010015773.1:0-13519 GCA_038996855.1 Solanum aculeatissimum
AAGTTAAATAGTCATAGTTCTTGAATAGTCCAAAATACACATTTAAAATTTATGAGAGAAATATTTTAGAAAATTAAGAGGACTAATTCTCAAAATGACTTAATGGGTCATTACATAGCATCATATATACAAAGGTTTTGGAGCATTTATATACAAATCCAAAAGTATGAAATTCTTTTCCCTATGAGATAATAATTTGTCAGAATATATAAGAACAATGTTAATTAAATTGTTTTTTTGTTAAAGAGTAGTGAGAGTGATAAGTAATACCTCTTTTATCTCCACAAAAGTCTGTAACAACTTTCAAAAATATCAGATAATCTTTAAAAACATTAGATGAATATGATTATACTCCTTCCGTCCATCTTTACTTGTCCATTATACTATTTTGGAATGTCCAACAATACTTGTCCAGTTTATGAAATTAAGAGATAATTTTACAGTTAGTTCCTAATTTACCCTTATCATTAATTATAGTCATTTTCCTATTAAATTTTTCAAGGCATTGTATTTATTATAGTCAAAGGTTAATTTGGTAAAACTACCCCTATCATTTACTATTTATTAATCTTTGTGCAAAGTCAACAAGGGACAGGTAAAGATGAACGGTGGAGTAATAGTAAAGTGTGTGAAGGGGGTAATGGGTAAGGCAAAAGTAAATAAACAACTTAATCATCATATACGTATTAACAAAACACATAACCTATAAGAAATTAAAAACAAGCCTACATGTTTCTTGCGCAACACCTTCATTTATAATTGCATGGTCTTCAAACGACAAAGCGAGACATGTATTTGAATTCAGTAGAGCACGAAGTGGTGGAAATATTTCTAGTGAAAAGTCTTATTATGAATGGGTATATTGTGTTAGTGATGTGATGCATATTTAGGCTTATATCAAGCCAAAATTTTCTCATCATATAACATTCCAAGAGGGTTTGTTCAATGGTTTCTATAGTACTATGACGGAGAGGACATAAAGGATCAATGATTATCCTTCAAAAGATAAAGGTATGACTGGAGGGTAAGATATGTTGGAACAACATTATTATGCACTGATTTGGTAGAGAACATGTTAAAGATGAATCAATCAAACATACACGAAAGATAGGAACTTTATGATCAAGAATTCAAATTATTGAATGCAAATTAACTTAGAGGGTGAAATAAGCATACCAATGCCATGAATTCCCCCCACCCACACAATTTCTGAATGACCTTCCAACTCTGCTTTATTTTGCTTTACCGTCCACAACAGAAACATGAAGCACAAGAATTGATACTTCGAGCAGACCCAAGAAAATGGGTCTTTAACTACACTAAGAAGCTATTGTCATGATACCCAATAAGAAAAGATTTGAATTTTATACTATGAATGGGTTTAGACAATGAAAGACAAATGAATCAATCAAAGCAAACTGACAGGAAAGATAGGAACTTTATAATCAAGAATTCAAATGAATGAGGCTATAAAATTTCAAGCAAGTGGCTTTAAAGAACATTGGATCGTCTTTGGAAACAATCCTGATGCAACACAAGGACTATCCTTATAGCAGTTATGCTAGGGAGTGTTCACTCAGATTCCATTACCATAGTGGAAGAGGAGGGACCTACTCCAATGGAGTAATTGTCCTAGTATTCTAAATGATTATGGGAAATTTGAGCTAACTCTTCATAGTTTTAGCGTTTGAGATGTAGTGTTCAGGGAAGGATCATAACTGAACATGGACAATTTCCATCACTGAAAGAGGAGGAAAGTAACATAATTAAAGGATTGGCAGGACGTCAAAATAGTTCAAAACATGATCGCTGTTTGAATCACTGTATAACATTTATATTTCAATAAACTTAAAACAACTATAGGATTCGGTTCCAAATAAGTTTGTAGGAGTCATTTAAGAGACGTCTATTATTACAAATTAAAGAGAACATTTAAAAAAATTATTGTGCGTGTAACTTGTCATACTCAAAACAATTTAGAGAGAAAAACATACAACAATCTAAGGTACTTGCACCATATTTCGACTTTCTTATGATAGAAAGGGTACATGATTCAAAAACTTACCTAATTTTAGTTTGGATAGTTTTCTTGTTGGCTTTCGCGAAATCTAACTTTTATTTTATTCAACAGTGAATAGAAGCACAAGCTAAAACATATAGTACAGAAAAGAAATAAATTCAAGGAGTTGATAATTGCTTTGTAGCAAAAGCTGAAAATTCAGTTCACAGACACGTAAATCTGAGAAAGAGCCACAAGATTGAGGAGATGCTTACCTGGAAGAGTCCAAAAGACAGAATCAAGAAGTAGTGTAAAATGCAGCAAACAAAGCACAATCAACTATAAATCATAATGGATAATTCTCATTTGATCCAGCCATCTTTAGTTCTTCAATGCACTAATCCACAAGACAAAAAGAAAATTAAAAACTCAACTGAAAAATTGAATGACCCATTAAACAAATGTAATATGAAGGATTAGTTGTAAGAAGGAGGAGAAGGGTTATCAACAGTAAAAGAAAGCGGAGGCAGCAACGCGTGGAAGGACCAAAGAGCTCGTTGGTGACTGTGTGCACATTAACGCGATCTCTATGACTTTTTTCACTTCTTGTTCGTTGTATTCATTGTGATCTAATGTCTCGTCCACTAATTTTACATATGTGCTGGTTTCATGAAGCTTCCACACCTCGAAAAGAGGAAATAAAAAAAAGCAACAGACACCAAAATCTACTACTATGCGTATATTTCAATTTCTTTGTATATATGACGAAGAAAGGGCCATTGATTTAGTTGCTAAAAAAGAAGAACCATTGGCTTGCTTCTTCTCAGAGGACTAACATTAGTATGTAAGGATTAATCATAATTCAGATCGTCAAATATAAATAATTTAATATGTAAGTCCTATCATGAATCAAAGATTGTAAAACTGCATGATTTTCACATAAATCAACTTAACACATTAGTTCAGTCAAGAAAACAGCGAAAGAATTTTTCTTGTTCTTGACAAGATGTTAATTTTTTCTCTGTTTACCTATCACTGATTTCTTTCAGAATAACTGTTGATGGAAAGTACAGTATCTTCAGTATTTATAGACAGAGAGAGGACCAATTACTTTTAGTCCCACTTTCCATCATCATGGGTAGGGGAAGTTATAACCATATCATACCCTTAACTTCCCATTGTCACACCCATAACTTCCCACTAATATACCCACAACTTCCCACTAACATAGGTAGTGGGTGGTGGTGGGAAGTTAGGATAAGGGTGGTGGGAAGTTATAGAACTTTCACCAATCATAATGGGTATTGGTGAGAAGTTACAATAACTTTCATCAACATGAGTAGCGGGCGATTTAATAACTCCCATCAACATTATTCAATTTAAATTTAGTTAGTAATTAAATATTAAACCAAGATTAATATTAACGTGAGCCATAAAATTAACATACATGGGCCATAAAAACTAACATTCTCCCACTTGGCACACGTAACATTAATAACTTAATGGTTTAATAAACATTTTAATTACTATGTGCACATTACTAAATTCATCATCATTGTCATTTTGAATAAGTTAACTAATACAAGTCATAGCGGTCATATATCCCTTCTTTGACATAATTCTTTCCATGTACCACAATATTAGTATATTATCCAGTACAACCTTTAAATCCATTATGGTCCAACGATAATGTTTAGAATATCTTTATCTAAACTAAAATCTATCAACATCATTCTCAACATAATGTGTACAAGAGAAAATAGATAAAAATAACAGAAACATATATATTTGAGCTTGAAGTGTCAATTGCATAAACATAATAAGATCTTTACAAAAAGTCATTCATTGTTGTCCATAAGATTCTTTCAACATGTTCAACAAATGTTTTGGGTGGTAATCCTTTGGTCAAAGGATCAACAATCATAAGTTTGGTGCTTATATGTTCAATTGTCACTTTATATTTCTGAACTTCTTCCTTAACTGAAAAGTATTTCAATTTCATATTCTTAGCACCCTTTGAATACTTATCATTTTTAGAGAAAAAGACTACTGCAGTATTATCACAGAAAAATTTCAGCAGCTTAGAAATACTGTCGACTAGCCCAAATCCTGAAATAAAGTTACGCAACCAATTAGCCTGAACTGTGGCCTCAAAGCATGCCACAAACTCAACTTCTATAGTGGATGCAGCTATAACAGACTACTTCACACTCTTCCATGAAATTGCTCCTCCAGCTAATACGAACAAATATTCAAATTTAGATTTTCTTGTATCCACACAACTAGCATAATTTGAATTTGAATATCCAACCATGTTAAGATGATCAGATCTTCTGTAAGTGAGCATATGATTTTTTATTCCTTGCAAGTATTATAACACTTTATTTCCAGCCTTCCAGTGATCCATTCCTAGATTACTTTGATAACGCCCCAGCATCCCAACAACAAAACTTATGTCTGATCTGGTACATGTTTGGGCATACATTAGGCTCCCAACGATTGATGCATAAGGAATATCTTTCATTAGCTTACGTTCCAATTCATTCTTTGGACATTGATTGAGACTAAATTTATCTCCTTTCTAAATTGAAACAGGACTAGATGAGTATTTTTCCATTCTAAATCTCTCTAACACTTTATTAATATAGGCTTTCTGAGACAACCCCAACAATCTTTGTGATCTATCCCAAAATATTTCTATCCCAATCACATAGGATGCCTCTCCCATATCTTTCATTTCAAAGTTATCAGAGAGACATTTCTTGGTACAGTGCAACAAACCAAGATCATTAGTAGCAAGCAAGATGTCATCAACATACAGAACTAACATAATAAACCTACTCCCACTAACTTTTAGATATATACACCGATCAACGGTGTTTTTTTAAAATCCAAAGGTGACAATAGTTTCATTAAACTTAATATACCATTGTTGGAAAACTTGTTTAAGTCTGTATATTGACTTCTTAAGTTTACACACTATGTGTTCCTTTTATCTGATTGAAAACCCCCCAGGTTGATTCATATAAACTTTTTCCTCTAAATTCCTATTTAGAAAGGTTGTTTTCACATCCATTTGATGTAGCTCTAAGTCATAATGAGCTACTAAAATCATTATAATTCTGAGTGAATCTTTTTTAGAGACAAGTGAAAAAGTCTCCCTATAATCAATGCCATCTTTCTGAGTAAAACCTTTGGAACAAGTCTGGCCTTGTGACGTTCAATGTTTCCAATTGAGTCTCAATTGGTCTTAAAAACCCACTTACACTCAACTCTTTTGCAACCTTCATGTAATTCAATAAGGTCCCAAACATCATTGTCTTCCATAGACTTCAACTCATTTTTTATAGTTTCTATCCATTTATCAGAAGTTTTACTTTCAATGGCTTATGAAAATAAGACTGGATCATTATCAATTCCCAAGTCAATTTCTGACTTGTGTAGATATACCAAATAATCATCAGAAATAACATATCTCTTTTGTCTTTGAGACCTCCTTAATGTTATTTCTTGTGATTCATTTACTGCATGTTCATTAATTATGACTTCATTATGATTAATAGGAGCATCAATTTGTTGTTCTTGTTGACTACTAGATTGTACAACAACTTCAGGAACAACAACTTTAGAAGAAGTATAGGGTAGAGAAATTTGAAACTCAACTTCTTTAATTTCCACATTACGTGGTTCCTCACTCCCACTAACTTCACCATTTTCAATGAACCTAACATTTTTAGTTTTAACAATTCTCGTACTATGATTAGGACAGTAAAATCTATACCCCTTTGATTTTTTTGGATAACCAATGAAGAAACCCCTGATTGTTCTTGAATTCAATTTCTTTTCTTGTGGATTATAAATTCTAATTTCTGCTAGGCAACCCAGAACATGTAGGTTCCTTAAACTAGGTTTTCTACCGGTCCACAATTCAAAAGATGTCTTTGGAACTGCTTTACTAGGAATCCTATTTAGTAAGTAAACGACAGTTCTTAAAGCATACATCCATAAAGAAAGACGTAGAGATAAATTACTCAACATACTCCTAACCATATCCATTAATTTACGATTGCGCCTTTCTGCTACACCACTTTGTTGTGGTGTGCCTGGCATTGTGTATTGAGCACATATGTCATGCTTTTCAAGGAATTTAGCAAATGGACTAGGGTATTGTCTAGTTTCATCATATCTTCCATAAAACTCACCACCTCTATATGATCTGATTATTTTTACTTTTTTGTCTAGTTGTCTTTCAATCTCAATAATAAATACCTCTAAGGCATTAATCGCCTAAGATTTTTCATGCAACAAACAAATGTATCCATAGCGTGAAAAATCATCAATAAAGATGATAATGTAATTTTTTTATTGAAAGATGCAATATTAAAAGGACCACATATATCGGTGTGTATAATTTCAAGAAGCTGTGAGCTTCTTGTGGCTCCTTTCTTTGTATGTTTTGTTTGTTTTCCTTTAAACAATCCACAAAAATGTTAATGTCAGTAAAATTCAAATCTGGAAGGATTTCATTCTTAACTAATCTTTTCAGTCTTTCTTTGGATATGTAACCTAAACGTTTATGCCACAAGTAAGCAGATTGCTCATTCACCAAACTTTGTTTAGTACCAATATTATGATGCAAAGTTAAGAGTGATTCTGTAAACAAATTATCAAGATTCAATTTGTATAAGCTATCACAAAGAGTACCAATACCAATGAGATAATTATGCTTAAACAAACTAAAACATCCATTACCAAAATTAAAAGAGTATCCAATCTTATCTAAATTAGACAAATAAACTAAACTTCTCGAAATAGAAGGTACATAACAAGTTTCTAATAAATCTAAATGATGCCAAGTATCGAGAATCAAATGGTAAGTCCCAGTAGCTTCAACTGAAGTCTTCACTCTATTCCTCATATACACAAATCTTTTATTCTGGTTTATGATATGTGTTGTAAGGAATTCCTGCATCGAATTAGAAACATGAACAGTACAACCAGATTCAATCAACCAAGTATTATAAGGAACCTTGGTTAAGTTTGATTCAAGACATGTAACAGCACAAGGCCTACCGTTCTTCTCGAACCATGCCTTACATTTCAGACAATCTTTCTAAAAATATCCAGGTTTTCCACAGAAACGACACTTATCATCCTTATGTTCCTTCTTACGTATATAAGATGAGGACTCATTAACATTAAGTTATTTCTGTTTTCCATTAACATGCTTCTTTCCTGCTCCTTGATGACTTACATAGTTGATGGAGTGGGTACCTTGATTCTTCAGCCTTATTTCTTCTTGAACCAATATTCAATTCAATTTATGCACATTCCATTTGTCTTTCATGGTGTTGTAGTTCATTTGGAATGGGCCATACTCAGACGGTAATGAGTTGATGATGAATTGTACAAGGAAAGTTTGTTCCACTTCCATCCCCCTAGGACTTAAGTCTTGCTGCTATGTTTATCATTTCAATGACATGCTCATGCATAGTACATAAATCATCAAACTTCATGGTGGTCAAAGTACCCATTACATTCATGGGAAGATTCTTCAACAAGTTTAAAAAATTCTCTTGCATTTTCAGTCTTGGAAAGAGTAGTCTTAATATTGCCCGCAATATTCATTTGCATAAATATTAGGCCTAATCTATTAGATCGATCCCAGTGCTTATAATGGGACCGTTCCTCAACACTGCTAGTTTCAATAATAGAAGTTGGTTTCTTAATGTAAAGTACAATATCCAGATCTAAAACTCTGAAATGGAATTTGATTTGTTCGCACCAATCTGAGAAGTTAAGTCCATTAAAGATCGTAACAGAGGTAGAACGCGAATAAAGAGCAAATGCAAAATCGATTATGCTCATTAATAATGCTTTGAGTTATACTATTAGATTCAGAGACAGTTTACAAACTCTTAAATGTACATTGATGTCCTCTTTTGGGTGAACATCAAAATACAACTTCACACATATGATGCTTAAGTATAGATTTAACATTATTCGACAATTTTAACATATCAATTAATAATATTCATTATCTTTGGATAAATAAATATCATTAACAATACATCTAAAATATCTCGTTAATGTTAATGGTTATATGAACAAATAATCAACCTTTGGGTGACCATAAATGTCTTATAACCAAAAACTTCAATTTATCCATATAAGTGTTATATCGGTTATAAGCATCAAAATAATGGATAATTGAATTTAAGTTGATCATTATTTTGGAATTAATCATTCAGAGACTAGACCACTTTGGTAATTAACTAATCTCACATATCATTCCAAGTTAACATAATAGAAGTATTAAAACTTCTACATATTCGAACTAACAGTAATTATGACTCCTAGAATTTCATAAGTAGGATTCATAAAATTGAAAGAAAACATAAATTTGAATGAAAAATCACTAGTTCTTGAACTATGCTCTAATACCACATGTAAGGATTCAACGTAATTCACATCGTCAAACATAAACAATCTAATATGTAAGTTCTATCATGAATCCAAGATCGTAGAATGATATGATTTTCACATAAATCTCTTTAACACATTAGTTCAATCAAGAAAACATACCAGAATCGGCCATGAGATCTTGACTTGATCACTTGAGCGAAAGTATTTTTCTTGTTCTTGACAAGATGTTAATTTTCTCTCTCTTTACCTATCACTGATTTCTTTCAAAATAACTGTTGATGGAAAGTTCAGTATTCTTCAGTATTTATAGGTAGAGAGAGGACCAGTTAATTTTAGTCCCACTTTCTATCATCATGGGTAGGGAAAGTTATAACCATATCATGCTCTTAACTTCCCATTATCACACTCATAACTTCCCACTAGCACACTCACAACTTCCCACTAACATAGGTAATGGGTGGTGGTGAAAAGTTAGGATAAGGGTGGTGGGAAGTTATAGTAACTTCCACCAATCATAATGGGTGGTGGTGGGAAGTTACAATAACCTCCACCAACATGAGTAGTGGGCCGTTTAATAACTTCCACCAACAGTATTCAATTTGAATTTAGTTAGTAATTAAATACTAAATCAAGATTAATATTAACGTGAGTTATAAAATTAACATAGTGGGCCATAAAAACTAACATAGTAACCATATACTGACAAAATTCACCATTACCATTTGTAGGAGTCAGTACACTGCATTTCAAAGTGATTTTTTTTCAGCCACTAATTTTTACTTTTCAGCTCAAAGTTTGCTCTACTATTTAGGTGACATCTGACATTAACAAAAAAACCGCAAAAGGCTTGGATGTGTCCTTTCCAGTAGAGAGGGAACAACTACATGCTAAAAGCTGAGAATAAATAACCAAAGTGACCTCCCAGTGCATGTTCAAATGTCAGCAATTCAATATGCAAACATATTTTTTAGATAATCACCTTATATCGTAACTTTATGTCACGATCCAAAATGGATCGCGACTAAAGGAAAGTAAACTCAAGTAAAAGATAACCATAAGACTTAATTTAAATTCCAAACCTGGAGTCATGAGTACAAGAGCATCTAAAGTAGTACAAATAAGTAAATATCTCATTGTCTGATAATGTCAAATACAAAGATTGAAATAAAAATCAATAAAAGAAATCTCAATAGATCCAAGACGAATCGTAGTCTAAGCCTCGCCGCTAAGATCTGGGATAAATGGAAGAAGCATGTAGAATAAGATCAACTACCCTAATGGGGTTCCTGTGCTCGATCTGCAGAGAGGAAACAAAGTAGGGGGTGAGTACATCGAAATATACCCATTAGGTTCAACTGATTGGTAAGAGAAATTGAACAAGAATGAAATAATGAAGAATCCTATCACCTGCAATAAAGGGGTTAGTGCACAATATATATATAGATATACACAACTATAAAAATAATA
Organism: Solanum aculeatissimum; assembly: GCA_038996855.1. Taxonomy (NCBI): domain Eukaryota; kingdom Viridiplantae; phylum Streptophyta; class Magnoliopsida; order Solanales; family Solanaceae; genus Solanum; species Solanum aculeatissimum. The sequence continues at coordinate 9,893 of JBCEWC010015773.1, forward strand.
AAATATAATAAATACAATCACAGATGCAATGCAAATGAGTTGTATGTATGCAATGCATGGGGTGGAATCACGACTGTCGCACAACTAGTGTACACATCTAGTGAGCTAAAGCTACCAGATAGAACCCGGGGGCCTCGCAAACCATGTACTAAAATCTTTCAAGTGTCACAATATCTCAGTCTTGCCACCTCCTCGTGGTCAAGGGGTTATAAAAGTGATACAACCCTCCCTTGCTACCTCAGCATAGTCAAAGGATTTATAAAAAGGTGGTATGGTATCTCAACCTTGCTACCTCCGCATAGTCAAGGAGTGGTACAGATGCAATATGAGATGTATGCATGTCAATGCCACAATATCAACATATATATATATATATAACATCAACATAAGAAGGATATCGATAAATAACCGTAATAGAACCAAGAAAATAATGTCAAGAGTCACAACTGTACCATCAATCACCAATATGTCTCAAATTACCATACTCTCATCAATAACCAAGTATACCAAAGGTACCGGACTTTGCAAGTCCCAATTTATGCATAAGATTTCCGAAAATATCACAATTACCATCAAATTATCACAACACTCCTCAAATAATATTACAAGTCTCTTAGTAACTCAATAACATCAAATCCAAAATATCTCAGATCCTAAGAATACATCAGTTTACCAACCGAGTTACAATTTAGCCCAATTCCAACATAAGCGATATCATATTTCCAATCAAATACTATCATATCAATCTAATTTCTCATGATATGTCTTAAATCTAACAATCATCACATAACATGTCCAATAACTCAAATCCAATCCTAAAGAATTAGTTGAACCTACCTTGATGTCGAAACCACACTCGAACCAAGATTTCCGATCAACCCAAGCCTCAAATCGATCACCAAATCAACCAACCGCTATAAAAAATAGATATTACGCGTCAAGAGGTAAATTTTATACCCATGTTGGCACGAATTAGGCTTAGGGATAAAATGGTCAAAATTAGAGTTAAAATTTGAAGTTCTCGAATCTGAAAATTGGCTTGAATTTATGATTCTACTCGAGAAAAGGAGTTTGTGGGTGAATCCCACTAAAATTGAGTTCAAAAAGAAGGAGAAATCATCAATTAAAGTTTTCAAATCATAAACTTAATATCCCCAATTTTAAATATCCAAATCATAAAATTTAAGACAAAATCATGATAAAAGTAAGGGAAATTAATTAAATTGATGATAGGAACACTTACCCAAAAGATTTTCACAAAGAACTTCGTAAAAAATTGCCTCAAAAGCTTGAAATATTTGCAAATGGAGTAAAATAGAGTTTCATAGAATAAAACACTATTCAGACGAAAATTGTACCTTGCGAACGCAGAAGGAAATTCGTAAACGCAGAGCACTGGAGGGTCAAGACCTCTGCGGACGCAGGAGAGCTATCCGCAAGTGCAGAGGGGAACTGTACAAACCTCCGTGAATGTGGAGAAGGGGTGGAGGAAGACCTCCGCGAACGGAGCCCCATGCCCGTGAACACGGAGAAGGATTTAGCATACACCAAAAATTAGACCATCAACTATGATCAAATCTCGATACAAACCCCCAAAATTCATTCAAAATCTAAATTTCATAAACCTGATATGTATCCATTCTAGAAATGTCGATCCAGACTCAATAAAATTATTAAAATTTTATTTCAAGGTCTCCTCAACACAATTACTGATACAACTCAAATAAACTAGTTTAGGACTCTAAGTATCAAAATTGCCCTCAAAAACTCTAAAAATTATAACGAGACCATTTCTAGCATTAGTTTGACCATCCAGAACTACTGAAACTTTCAAAATTTCAATTTGAGCTTTTGAACTCCAAATGTTGACCAAAGTCAAACCTTATTTCCAAAAACAACTAAAATATAACTTTGGGCCCAAAATCTTTGTTTTAACTCCGAATCCAGTTCTATAACTTCCCCTAGAACAGACTCAACATGTCGAGCTAATGGAATCGACAGATCTCTGATATGATACTCGAAACTTAGAAAGGTACAAAACTCACCTTTTCAACAACTTAAGCTTTCAAAAATGACAAAACTCATATTTTTCACTTTTAAAACATAGGATCTCAGTTCCAACATCACAAATAGTTCAAAATAGGTCCAAAGCAGCTTACAAAATGACCAAATAGTAATTTTTATAGACAAGCTAAAAAATAACCAACCAGGTCATTACATTATTCAACACTATAAAATAATATTCATCCTCAAACATAAGAGAATAGAGGGTACCTGAAGCCTAAAAAAGGTTGGGATATTTGTCCTGCATGTCTGACTCCAAATCCCAGGTACCTCCTCAACAAGGCGGTGCTATCATTAAACCTTCATTGAAGGTATGTCCTTGGTCCTTAAGCTCCTGACTTTTCTGTCCAATATAGCTATCGGCTTCTCTTTATATGACAAATTTGGACCCAACTCAATCGAATCATAAGAGTTCACATGTGATTCATCTGAAATGTATCGGCGGAGCATGAAAACATAAAATATAGGATGAACTATTGATAGCCATGGTGGCAATGCCAACTCATAGGCAACCTCACCAACTCTTCTCAAAATCTCAAATAGTCCAATAAATCTGGGACTGAGCTTGCCGTTCTTCCCAAATCTCATCACACCCTTCATGGATGAAATATTCAGCCAAATACTGTCCCCAATAGAGAACTCAAGAGGCCTAGTCCTCCTATCAGCATAACTCTTCTGGCGGCTCTAAGTTGTCAATAGTCTATTCTGTATCAATCGGACCTAATTCATGACATCTCTGATTAGATCCACACTCAACACATCTGTTGAACCTGAGTCAAACCATCCGATAGACGATCTACACCTTCGGCCATACAAGGCTTCAAATAATGTCATTTGAATGCTGGAATGGTAATTGTTGTTGTAAGAAAACTCTGCCAAAGGCAAGTGTTGATCCCACCAGGCTCTAAAATCTATCATATAAGCTCGAAACATATCCTCTAACACCTGAATGATGTGTTTGGATTGTCCATTAGTCTGGGGATGTAAAGCTAAACTCAAATCCAATCAAGTACCCAAACCACGTGTCACGACCCGGTTAGGGGGGCCTAGATGTGAGATGGCAAAAGAGGACCCAAAGACCCTCGATCAAGCCATCATAGAATCATTACACACATCATCAGTTCGGAAGCGCAGAAGCTAAACACATAACACGTAAGTTCTAAGGAATTGGGAACTTGGGACTCAAGCTATGGGGACAATAACGGGAATGGGACATGCATGCTTGCACATAGCACATAGCAATAATCTCTAAGGACAAGGGGAAATAGGTTTCCACTATGGGGGCACATCGGGATTGTGAGACTTTCCACATAAGCACATAGCCATTCACAATACCCATCATACAAGTCATAAGCATAATGAGAGAGACATTATCATAAATCAAGCTAAATAGCATCGTATTACATAACCAAATGTTAACAAGACAAGTCAAACGTACAAGAGTATAAAGTGGTCCAACAATGCCTCTACATAGATGAGCGGGGCATCGACAAGTTTGAGGCTCACCCTCAAGACATAGAAAGTAAATACATAAAATAAAGTGGTAGATAGACGGTGGCTATT
>JBCEWC010015774.1:0-13518 GCA_038996855.1 Solanum aculeatissimum
AAACCAAGCACAAGATTAGATAGGAAGCAATGTACCAAACACTTGATAAAAAATAATCCCTGCATTATTAATCCCTGCGTTACTAATCCCTGCATTACTAATCCATGCGTTACTAATCCCTGCATTACTAATCCATGCGTTACTAATCCCTGTGTTATTCATTTTTGTACCAAACGACCCCTTATTGTCATAGCATCATAATCATTGTCATAGTATATACACATGATTCGTGGGATCTTATATGTCTTTTGAATGCGTTGGGAACTTAACTCAACATTTAGAATGAAACCTTAACTCTGAAAAAGTTCATAAAGATGATTCACATAATGTTTATACTTGGTTCCATGCTAATCAGTAAAAGAAAGTATGTAAAAAGAATCAAGTGCCTTAGTAGTTTAAACAAGAGCATTATACAAGAGATTATTGGAAATCAGCGTGTTACTTTTTAAGTTCTTCAAATATGGTTTTAGCAAGGAAGAAGGACTGATTATGAATACTACATTCCCCTCGTAATCTACCTTTATTTTTAGTGACACCACCCCAAGAAGAGAAACACCTCAACAAATGGACAGACAGTCAGGAAAATCGATAAATTGATTTATAGATACTAAATGTCCAGTTTAAGCGAACGAATGGAATGCCAATCTATATCATCATGAAAATAATTCAACTGCAATCCCAACGTCTTTTACAAAAGGTCTTTCTAGCAATAGAATGAAAACATATCACATTTGACATTTTGGGAATTTCCTAGATTTCGTGCAAAAAGAAGGGGCAAAGGTTAGCCTTAACATACCTTTCCAACGGACGTCCAAATGCCCAAAGTTCCTTCACGAAAGTTGTTCCTTACGTCCTAATCTTCGCAACCAGTATATATACACAACTTGTAATCACCTATAAACAACCCATAATTAATTTGCCATATAGCCTTAAGGCGTTGAAACGTTTGTAAAACTTCGTAAAAACAATCATAAAAGAGCCTCAAGATTATTACCTGAACAAACCAACTATAAGGCTAGAATAACAAGCAAGAACACCCAATTTCTTCCTTCCATAAACAACTAATAGGAGGGGAAAATAATTGCAAAGCGTAAGACACATTTCTAGGCATGCGGACGAATTTTAATAGTAAAAACGCGAAGAACTTACCTAAATAGCTTAGGGACCTTGTGAGAGCTTTATCTTCAGTTTAATAACTGTTTAGGGACGAAAATGCAGTGTCTTGAGCTTTAAAAGGTCAAATTAGCCGACATATATGTGGGCTTGACCCGACCTGGCCCAAGACCCGGTTCTCTGCTCGGGTAGTCCCGGTAAAACTGTCATAACTTTTATTTTGAAGTCGGATTAACGCGTGGTTTTGTGCATTGAAAACTAGACTCGCAGACCTTCAATTTGATAGGTCATGGACCTTCTAACTCTTCATATTTTGGAAGATATGGTCTGATACATTTGACACAAATTTAAGGAGGATTTCTTAAAGAAACTTACGGTAACTTTGACCAATCTTTATCTTGCAACTTGCTTGACTCGCAACTTAACATATGACCATTGTGCTATTAAAACACCCCTTAAAAATCCATTATTACCAAATTATACACTCCTAGTCCCATTTAAAAAGTGAGACTAAATTTAAACCTTCCGAAAAGTGTGAGGTGCCACTTGAACCATTTCTTTAACCCCAAATATGTGCTCAAGGGATTTCTTTGACTTAAAACTTTAAATCCTTGATATTATCATTGATTTGCAGCCTTATTATCCTTAGGTGCTATCCAATGTCGTATATGCCTTATATAACATGCCACACTATGTATATTATGGAAGACGAGAAACACGGAGTCTTAAAGTAGGATTCTACATATTATTCCTATTCCTATTCTAAGTGGAGTTGTATTTATTATTTTTATTTCTATTTCTATTCTAACACTCCTCAAACTGGTGCATACTAGTCATATGTACCTAGCATGTTATAAATGTAACTAATACGAGGATTGATGATGGGCTTGGTGAGATATCTATAAGTTGATCACTTGACTTCACAAAAATTGACAGTCAATCTCAATGTGCTTAGTCTTCTCATGAAGTACTGGATTTGATGCAGAATGTGATAAAACACATAATGAGTAGCTCCACTATGAGTCATGCTTAACTCCTGAATCACTATGCTGAATATTCCAAACCAAGCTCAAGATGACTGTTTTAGTCTATAGAGTGACCAGCGTAATTGACATGTAAGGTTATAAACTCCTTTGAGTAACAAACTAGGTGGTTGCTTCATATAGACTTATTCACAGTGCATCGGTTGCCGGAAAGTGCTTAAAAATCTGGTATAAAATAAATGGATCATCTTGAAATCAATGGATGAGTCGATATTAAACAAGGAAGTCACTAAAAAACAGTCTGGAACATGTTCATGCATCAATGTATTAGATTTGAGGGCTAAAAGCAGTCACAATCTGAGAAATTAAATTATATTGGTAAAGTCAGAATGATGGCACGATCCTACTAAGAAAGAGAATTATATGGGTAGGGTTGGATTGAAAAAACCCCTACTAAAAAGGAGAAATTATATGGATAGGGTCGAAATGATAGCATGACCTAACATAAATAAGAAAGTAGTCACCAGAAAGTTGGCATGGTGCTACGCAAATCGAATATCAGAAAGTAGTCACCAGAAAGATAGCATGGTGCTACACAAATAAGATATGAGAAAGTAGTCTAAAAAAGTGCATGATACCATGCAAATTAAATATGAGAAAGTAGTTACTGAAAATATGCACGGTGACCCAACTTTTGCTGACATGATCATTAGCTAGATAGGTGGCATAGCTACCGCCAACAACAAAGGATCTTTGATTCTCTACCAAGATTGTTGAGGCTCAGATATCACTTGTTAGGACCGAAATAATCAGATGTCATGTAGAAGCTAGCCAATCAAACCTTAGATAACCATAAAGCAAGAAGGCAAACAAGAATATAACAAAAGAGACAAACATTTAACATGGTTCGGCCAACCGACCTACAGGCACAAAAGGAGATGAGCAATCTACTATATAAAAGTGAGTACATAATATCAAGAGAAATAACCTCACAAATTCACTCAGAATAAAAAGTGGTTTTAAGTGTTAACATAACACTTGTGTCTCACAAATTCTCCCCTTATACAAAACTCTCAAAGCTCCTAAGACTACATTGTGGATGCGGCCAAGTTAGAAGGAATGAGCCTCTATTTGTAGAATTATAAACCTTTTCCTATAAAAAAAGGACTAGCCAAATATGGAGACACTTTGTTTTCCTTTTAGGAAAAAGAAAGCCCAATATGATACGAAACTCGGGGCAAATACCCAACAAATCTCCCCCTTTGCCTGAATTTCGGACAAAATAAATTTGTTCCATCTTTTTCACATAATCTTCAATAGGTTGAATATCTATCTTTGAAATCTCCTCCACCAAATCTCTGTCTCGACACAGAGAACCTCTTTGGAAAAATTTCTCAAATAAAAGTCTTCATCATTGTCAAATAGGTTGCAGTTAGAACTGAACCTGCCAAGATGAGCACCTGTTTTTAACCTCGCTCTGATAGCATGTGTGAAATACTGGAGAAAAATATTATTGAATTGTGTATCTACATTATTACATTGAGACCTTATTTATAGAAAGTAGATTAGACTTCTTTTCCAACTAAGGCATTACAATAAAATTCTTCTCCTAGTAAGATTCTATATACTATTCATATTCCTATTCCTAGTCTAAGTAGGATTTTTTATAGTATTCTTGTTCCTATTCCTATTCTAACAATATGCTTAGTAGCATAGTGATTCGTAACTGTGTCTGTTCAATGTTAACATTGGTGTCACAGAATCCAGTCTTATGTTATATCATTGCCAATTTTATAGTATCTTTGGTACTGTGCATGTCTCTGTGTGTGGATTCTGTACTCCAGCTAAGTTGGAACTTGCTTGATATGCTCAAGGTCATTTAAACATTCTGGTAGTCATTTCTAGACTGTTGGCAAATATAATGCGACTGTATGTTTAGAGATTCACAGTTCCTTCATATTAAGTTTTTACTTTTGCTTGATTATTCTCAGCTCCTCAATGCACTAATCAACAATTTGCATTATCATCTTAATATTGACCTTTTTGTGTTTATTTTGGGCAAGATGCAATACGTGTGATGGCATCTAAACTACTAGTCCATGATATTATCTAGTTTGAATTTTTTTAATTTTTTTTTATGTTAGATTCAAGTTGGTGCATGAAGAATTTATTGAATTCAAAAAGTTTGGGCTTCGGGATAATGTTGCCCAGATATGTGTATTTGAGGTGCGTAAATTCTTCTCAAATATTATTTTCATTGCTTTACTTGTATCTTTAAGTTCAAAACTTGCTTTTCTGATGTTGTGTTTATCTCTTGATAACAGTCTCTTGGTCAGCAAAATAAGAGTTCACCAGCCCCCTCAGCAAGGTAGTTCTTTTTTGTTTTGGCAGTTTCACGGTAAAACAACTTATCTCTTGAATGTTTGATTTGTACCTTATTGATCAAATATCTGTTGAGGCCTCACTTTCTGCTGGAAATTTTTGCATGCTAGGCCTCTTCTCTCATTTAGTTTTCTTATTTTTTTTCCTTATCCCCAACTAAATTTTATGCTACTTTGGTGATCTGCATCCATGTATGTGTTAGAATTCTCTATTCTAACAGCATGCATCGAAAGAAGTTATCTTTTCCTTTTCACTTCTTTTAATTATTTAGCATGATATTATTAAGCTGATAAGAAAAGATTTGAAGGAATTTTCCAAAGAGTGCAGCCCTGGGGAGTGAACCCTCCAGCATATCATTATGGCAATCAAACCAATATGTTCAACTGAGGATCCTAATCAATTTAATCTATCTGCTGGTTACATTGTCTGTATTCTCCTTGTTTATAGTTATTTTAGAATTTAAAACAGGAAGTTTTATGAAACTGCTCAAATCTTAATGAAATGGTTTCAAACCAGGAAAGTGAGGGTAAAAAGTATCCTTGTGATCATTCATTCTCTTTTGTCCTTAAAGTGGCCACTTTGGATCTTTCCTTTTCTGGTGTTTTTTTTTCTTTTATTTGTAATTATACATCTTCTGTTGTTAATTCTTTTTTTAGTTTTTATTGCAAGTTGTAATCTTTGAGCATACAGTATTTTATGCTGATTTGAACTATTGAAAAAGTTAATTGAGACGGACAGAACATACAAATGTTAGTTTGACATAATTATGCAAGGAGCATGCTATTTGCCCCAGATACTGATAACTAATCTGTGAAATTCATGCTTCGACCACAAAATTGGTGGAGGGAAGAGGTAATTACAAGTGATATTAGATGTATCTATCTGATGCAAACTATTGAGATGAAAAGATTTTGATGATTTCAACAAGATAGAGCCCAATGAGATGGTTGTGAAATACCAATATTAGTTAGACATCATTTAATGAGACAGAAAGATTCGGAACAGATTGCTTTGCTCCCAAGTAATGAGAGCGCTGTTAAGAGCTTCAGTTCAGTTGTGAAACATTTTGATAGACGAGGAAAATTAAGCAGGGGATGTTCACAGTTTGTCTAAATGAGATTCAGATTTCAAATTGTCTCCGCTGCTGCTACCGAGAATTGTCATGATAAGGAATCAGAAGATGTCCAGAAAGATTGATAAATACAAATACGATAAAATTATAACAATAGGTCATTAAGGATGTATTTAACTATCAGGGCATTTGCACAGTGTTCCAAGTTGAGAACATATATGGGTAGGAATGGAAAGAGCATACCAAAACATTGAACCTTGAGTGGCAAAAGCTTTCTGCATGAGTGGAAATGGTGGTTCTTTCAGACTGGATACTTAGTATGCCAGAGCACAATTGTGATTTATGAGGCTATACCCTTGGTACTCCTTTCAACATAACTAAAATGCTCATTGAGGTCAAGGATAGTGATTCTAAAATTTTGAAATCATTGACTTGTCTTTATTGTTTATAAAATTGGAACTCTTCCATAAACAACACAGAACTACACCACCATCTCTTTGTAGAATTTCCTTGTCACATATTTTGCACGATTATACAATAGGTGGATATACATTTTCTCTAAAGTTATTTGTTTGAATATTTTATTTCCTGTCAAACTAAATACTGAAATAAGTGTAGTAGGATTATTAACTAATGATCAGTGTGAGAGTCGATAAAAAAAGTTCTGAATCAAATTAAAAGGCCTTGAGAAATAAAGTTAAGCTCTACAAAATACAAATAGCTTTCCCTTATAGCGTTTTCTCTCTCTTATGCTGTTTTGTGTGTGTGAGGACAAAAACGAGAAGAAATGTATAAATCGGATTGTTGAGGTTCTTATTACTGGTACAATGTTGAACACAGCCTCCTATAATTCGCCTAAACAAACATGTCTCTCCACTAGTTTGAGAGTTATCTGTGACCTCTTTCTCTAGATAACTTCAGCAGCTTTAATTCAGTTGTTTTTTCTGGCAAGTGAGCTGTATGATTTTTTTGTCAATCACTAGTAGCTGATGATTGGTTAAAAACCTAGTCTGCATTAATGAGAAGAAAGATCAATTCCACTGCTGACAAAAGATCTTACTCCCTCTGTTTCAATTTGTTTGTCTTAATTACTTCCTTTTTTAGTTTGTTTTAAAAAGGATGCCTATTTCTTAATTTGACTACTCTTTAATTTCAAGATCCCACATGATATGTTTAAGATCACAAGATTAATGGACATTTTGGTACATTATATATTTTTAGTTTAAGACCACAAGATTCAAAAGTCTTCTTTACTTTCTTAATCTTCGTGCCCAGTCAAACTATGACAAACAAATTGAAACGGAGGGAGTATTATATTCGGAGATCATTAATGAGTCTGAAAATGGGTATGGACGGGTAGAAAGAAGGCAATTGTAACTTCTTCTGAAGATGGATATTGTCAGATCAGATCTACCAGTATTTATACTCCCAAAGGTCAACCATGGCATTGTATCTCAGCATTTTAGCAATACAAGGAGGAGGTTTTTTTTTTTCAACTCTAGTTTGAAGATCTAGCCAATAAATTCAAAGATTTGTAGACAAGGGAAAGATGAATGCCATACAGGAACATTAACCAAGATTTTTGAGGTGCCATGGAGACAGCCATTTCTATTTAAAAATCAAGTTTAATCATATTGTTCTATTTTCTTTTTGTTTAAAGAGGCTTTTGTAAACGGAACATAATTAGTACTTAACCTCTTAGAATCCCTAAAGAACAAGAAATGGATATACTTCTATTTTGACTCACGTGTACAATCTTTACAACACGTTCTTAGTGTCAATTCTATAAAATATTTTCCATTTCTTGAAAAACATAGTTCCTTCTTTTTAATAATGGGTTTCTTTTGTTCAAGCAAGGAGGTGATAAGCCATCCAAGGTTCCCTCTCTTCTTTACTTTTCCATTTTATATTATTGTCCTCTTCCACTTTCATCCTATTTTTGGTTTCCCTTGAGAGGGATCCAGATGGGGCACTGGAGTGTGGAGAAGAAGGGATGGGCCTGTGATGGGTGAGAGAGGATGGCTAGGATAATGTATTGGTGGGCATGGGTGGGACTGAAAAGGAGAAAGGATTGGTAGAGTTGCGATTAGGAAAGTGGGTAGGCGTGGAAAGGGGCACTAAGGTAGGGGGAAGCATCAAGCAGAGGGTGTGAGTTTGCTGCTCGGAGGGGCTGCCACAGCTAGGACAAGGGAAGGGGTGGCTGGTTAGGATTGGGAAGTGAAGGCTTGGAAGGTTGTCATAAGGACAAGTGGGGGGCTGCAATGAGGAATGGATAAGGCGCGGTGGAAGTTAGTGACGTAGTGAGGGAGAAAAGAGGAGAAGGTTGGGTCAGCTTGATATCTCCTAAAGGTAGTCAATCTTTACTTGCAATAGTTTAGTTTAACATAGCTAGATTGTGGGACAAAATTGGATAAAGCATATTTTTTGGCTGACACATCTGCTATACAATTGCTAATGATAGTACTTGATGGAAGGGGCGGACATAGGAATGACATATGCAATTAGAAGGAAGGTTCAAATAAATAAATATCTCTTCTAGACAATCCACCTTAAATAAATAAATATCTCTTCTAGATAATCCACCTTAACTAAATAAATCATAACTTTTGCAATTCCCCGTGGCTAGAGTACATAGGGTGGAGCCACCGCAACCTAGAGATTTTGAGCTTCTGGCTATGGATTGGTAACCAAGAAGTTTGTTCCACTATTCTTCATCACTGAACTGCTTGTGAAGTAATGTGATTCAGGATTGTCTATCCTAGTCTTCTTTCTTTTCAGCAGCATAAAAGAAGTTTCTCTCTCTCTCTCTCTCTGGTACATTGAAAATGATAGTTTACATATGAATATCCCTTCACATAATTGCACTTTGTCTAAAGAAAGAGAAGTGCCTAATCATAGTATCTGAGTGTGAAGGTGTGGATTATCCAAGAACTCTGAATCTCATTCATTGTTTTTTGATGGGGTACATATTTTAGTCTTTATTTGGAACCTGTATCATTGACTACTTTGTTTTTCCAATAGCGTTTGTATTTGCAACTGCAAATGAGCTGGTTTAGAGATTGTATTCTCATGATTGTTTTTAAAGTCCCTTGCAATCATATTTTTTTGCAATGATTGCAGTTGATTGTGTGTTGGATATTTATTGTTGCTACATTTTTATGAATTCAGATGCTGTTCGTAGCTTTTCTCTCGAGTTCCTAGTATGAGCCAAATTTGTTGTCATTATTATTTACGTGCTGACTTGATGTATTTTACACTTGCAGCCCTGGTCACTCCAATAAGGTTGTAGTTTGTAATACTCATGTTCTTTTCAATCCAAGAAGGGGTGAGATTAAGCTCGGACAGGTACTTATTGTCAATTAATACTGTCTTTTCATTTTTCACCACTTCGATTTGTCTATGAATTTATTTCATAATCAGCAAGTACTTTTATATCTTATACTTGGTAGTTATCTAGTCATACGTTACTCTACTTCACACATTAGCAAACTGCTAGATTGTAGTCAATGCTCATGTATGTATCTTTAGTAACTGTCCCTGAATGTTGGTTCTGTACTAAAATCCATTAAAGAGAAGCTAGTAGTCGCGAGAAACTAGTATTCATCATGCATTAAGTGAATACAGCCTCTGTGTTTATCAGAGGAAAGTGCTTAATAGAGTAAATTGACATGAATTTAGAAAATCAATGTCCAAGGCTGTTGTTCTTTCTTCGCTCCTGCTATATCTATTTTGTTAGCTCTTTATTCTCTTTTATTATCTATTGAAGTTATTTATAGCAGAGGATGAGGCAGACGTAAAATCACATTGAAGGAAGTGGTGTTAAAAAACCTCCAAATGCTTGATATCAATACATACTTAGGTAAAGATGGGGCACAAAGGAAGAAAAATTCCCTATAGGCGATAGCTACTAGTTGATGATAAGTTTTAGACTCGTATAAAACTTTTATTTATTTATTATTATTATTATAGTAGTATGTATATATTTTTTTTTAACATATTTTTTCGGTTTTATTATTTACTAAGATCATGATATTATTTGAGCTTAAATGAAAAAAATGAAAAAAATGAAAATTCATATAGTCAACACCAACTTGTTTGGGACTGAGGTGTAGTTGTTATTGTTGTTGTTGAAGTTATTCATAGCATCCTATAGATGTATTTGGGATGCTGTAATGGCATGTAAGGGTAAACATTGAAGTATGTGAAGTGTATTTTGTATTCTTGAATTATGTTGTCTCTCAACCTCTTTCTCTTAATTTTGCTTACCCATCATTCTTTTGATACGAGAGCATGAGGGCTTCATGTTAGTTTTTTTTTCAAAAAAATAATCTTTTATTTGTAGATTTTCTTAACCTGAAAGTTCGCTAAGTTGAATTTCGTGGAGAGATGGAACAACAAACAGCTCCAGTCTAGGGAGATCGATTGATGCTTAGAAAGGCAATGAAATAGCTGTGTCACCCAAACTTGATGGGAGAATATAATCTGGAATGATTTGAATATTCTGATACGAGGACCTGTTCTTCTCAAATAGTTTCCATCTTAGGAAGAAGCAGATGTTTACAAGAAAAGCATCAGCATTGCACTTATACTGTATTACTTGATCCCTTCCTTACTTTAAAGGAAGGAGGCTTTTGGGGGAAAAAAACAAAAAGGACGGAGTTGTTTTTGTACATATCTCCAAATTCTGCAAAACTCCAACTGCAAAAACAAAACTATATTATACTAAACACAGCATTAAACAGCTGCTATAGGAATTGGTATAATTCCCTTCTCTTTCTGCTAAATCTGTTTGCAGATGCTCATACAATGTTATCCTCCTTTAAGATATACTTGGCAGAATTGTCATACTTGTTACTCCTCATAAAGTTGGCAGTTTCCCTCTATAGATGGAAACAGGGTGGGGCATTTTACAGCTTATGCAGGGCGGTGGTGGGTTAAAAGAATTCTTTTGAAAATTCGAAGGGCTAGGGGGCAGGTTCTTTGAGGATGAAGAGCAACTGGGTGAACAAGCATTGCTGCATTTGAATGCTATTTAAATTTGAAAGTGTGTTGTGCGAGAGCATTTAGTGGTTAAGAATAAACATGTGAGTTTTTCAAGAATTACCATTTCATTTTGTTTGTTAGTTCAGTTATTCTTTTTTTTTTTCTTAAATCTGATATTTGATGTTGCTGGCTCGGAAACTAGTCTGAAACTTGGGGAAGCCAATTCCAATCAATTTTGTTGCTCCGTCTTCAACTCATAGGTACTTAATAACTTAAACATCCAAATTCTTTCATTTCTATAATTTAAAAGTAGGCTAATTAATTCTTGGACATAAACTAAAAGTTCGGAAAGCCAACACTTGATGAAGGTCCATTAGAACAGGGTGAGTATTGTGTTTTTATTTTTAAAAGATTGATGAAAAACTTGTAGGTATTCAAGGGTACATCTGAGGTCAAAGAAAGGATTATAGGTACAGATTTTACTGAAAGATGTAAATATCAATTAGAAAAAAAAAGTAAAAAGAGAATTTATGGGTGGTTGGTTGAGGGGGGGGGGGGGGTGTTCATGAGATAATTGCACTCTCTATCAGATAGGGAAACAATGCTACCAAAATTGGCCCATGTTTTACCTCTTACCTAATTTGGCCCTATTTTTTCGTAAATTGAAACTTTTCATCTAAAGACCAACAACTCTTAATCACCATTGTATCCTGTTCTTCTTCCTTTTTGTGTTGTCAAATAAGACATATAGGAGTACTAATTTTAAATGGAGTTGAGCATAAATAAAATTGTGCGAGGTAGTTACTAGTTTGCGCATAGCACTATGCAAAAGGAGAACAAAAAAATGAAGGGAAACTCACAAAAGCAGAGAAACAAATTTTTGCTTTGTGATATATTGAATACTGTAATAAAATTGTATGAAATGACACGTTTCACAAATCAAAGAGGGAACTGGAGGAACGGGAGGGGAGCCAGTTCTAGTTAGGAACTTTGCGGTGGATGTAGCTTGCAGAAACTCCATAGCGGAGCTCGTTACTTCAAAATTTGAAAATTGAATTTCCGAAAATAAGCTCCGTTTTGAGCGGGTATTGCTACAAAAGATCGGGTACGTATTGAGGAAACTAAATCTGAAATTTAGGGTGATTTAGTGTAATTTTGAGGTGTTTTGGATGGATTTGGTACTTTGATTCAAAGAAGACATATTCAATTTTTGTATAGTATTGTATATGGTAGTATAAACACCTCTTATAATTTTGTATTATTTTATATATTGGGTGTACAATATTGTATATCAAGTTTTTAAAAATTGTTGTAAAAAATATATAGAAGTGTTGTATATTGTTGTATACTGGACGTATGTTTTGTATATTATTGTATGCCGGATGTGTAATGTTCTATGTCAGATTTTTGTGAACATTTCTGTAAGAACATAGTGACTATGTGAGTGAAAATAAAAAATTTGTTACCTAAATAACGGCAAAAACGTTTTCTTATTGGGAATGGGTTATTGTGTTTTGGGCTAAAGATTTGCAATGTAAGTTTTGGACTATATTTTTGCGATGTAAGTTGGGTAGTTGTATTTTTCTGAAAGTTTCCCAAATTTTTGTGGGTTTAAGGCTTAACCTGCCCTTCCTTGGCCCCTCCTGTTTCGTCCCATTTGCATCCTACTTCCCTCCCTTAGGATAGCATACTTGGCAGATCTGTCTTGTTTGTTTACTCATAAAGTTGGTTTGCTTTGACTTCATGATTGATGCACCTTTTTTGGTTTAGCATTTTTAGATGCAAGGGATATTCCACTTGATTGGATTCAACTCTTAATTCTATTTAGTGTAAGTAAATTTTGCTGCAACCAGGTTAGAGTGCTTCTGGATAAGGCTGATGGTGTTTCAAAACTTTGGGACAACGCTCCTATTGTGATTTGTGGAGATTTTAACAGTACACCCAAGGTTGGTTCAATAATTCCCATTCAAGCGCTTATGACATGTTTTTCCATCAGTGCATATTTTCTCCTCTTACATGCGAGAATGTTATGTGTAGTGCAATAACTCTGTTCATCTTTTTACACTTGACCAGAATCCATGCAATAATTCCTTATTCTTTTTCCCATCTGCAGAGTCCATTATACAACTATATTGCCGGGGAAAGAGTAAGCTTCAGATATTATTCTGTTTCTTGCTGCTGCCCCTACCCCTTTTTCTTCTCTGCCTTCTCTAAGGATATGATGATTTTGTGCTTTGGGATGCATTTTGGGTACTTTTTTCTTGCAGCTAGACTTATCAGAAGTGCCTCGGGATAAAGTGTCAGGACAGGAATCAGCTATATTTAATACAGTAAAGCGTACCTTCAATCCTGGCGCTAGGTATTGACTTCATGCCTTGTTAAAAAATATTACGGTGAATTCATGGATACTTCGTAGTACAGTGGTTCCTCCTTGGTCTATGCATAATCCTATAAGTTTTCTACTTCAATATCATCGTTCAACTAGATCCCAATTCCTAGCTAGTTGGAGTGGACTAGACTGTATTAAACATCATGCATATCATTCCCCTCTATTTGGGTCCAGTACATTCCAATAATTTTATATGCTGCATTTTTAAGATAAATTCATGGATTTCTAAAGCTAGAGGTTCTTTAAGATTCACACTTATCACTACACTGGCATCCAAGTTTCTAATCAAATCAGAAAGACTCTTGACAAACACTGGACTTAATGTAAGTGTAACAACAACTAAGCATTAATCCCAATAGTTGGTATTGCTAATATGGATCCTTTTTTTTTTGGATAAATAAGAGAGTATCATTGTATGGAGATCAGGGAGATGCCATATTACTAAAGTAGTAAACCTGTTAGCTCTGTTAGAATAGGAATAGAAGTATATAGACCTATTTAGAATAGGAATAGAAATAATATGTTGTTTCCTAGTTGGAATTGGATTGTATTATAGTATCCTAGTTGGAAAAGGAGTTTAATATGGTATCTATAAA
>JBCEWC010015775.1:0-13518 GCA_038996855.1 Solanum aculeatissimum
TATTGTCTATCATATTAATATTTTTCTGCTATGATTAATTATTTATAAAAAGAATGGTGAAAGAAAAAAAAATATATATATATATATGCGTTGAAAGAGAGCAATGATGGGTAATAAAGTGTGGTAATGGAGGGTAATATAAAAAAATATTTAGGGCAATAAAGTAATTTTATTGGTTAAAGTAGAACAACTTATAAGCTGTAAAATAAAAAGTTGGGGAGAGGCAGCTTTTAACTTATTTTAAGTAATTTTTAACTTTTTTAAAGCTAATTTAAAATTTGCCAAATACTTTTTTTAAGCTAAAAAGAACTTAAAAGCTGGTAGCTAAGCCAAACAGGCTCTAAGGCATTGCCTTATGGGAGGGACCACGGGCTGTGGTGGAGGCTCACAACCCATGAGCCCCTCTGTGGACTGTTCCAGTGTGTTCCTGGGGTGTTGTACCAAGGCCCCGGACCAAGTGAAGCTCTACGGACCACTTCACGGTCTGTGTGATGCCTTCGTGGAGTGGTCCAGAGACTGCCTAAACCCCGGGGCCAGGACTCTAGACTAAGTGAGGCTCCACGGACCAGTGTACGGTTCGTATGCAGCTTCACAGACCGTGAGTCGTGTCGTGGAGTGGTCCAGAAAGTCTTCCAAGATTTTAAGCCAAGGCATGAACCAAGTCAAGCCATACGATAGGGTTCACGGTCCTATGCCACTACACGGATCGTGTGGGTGCTTCTATCAACGACTGTTTCAGTTATCTTCTCTATTTTATTAATGGTTAAATGGTAATTTTAATTATTTGTAGGGCCATTTTAGCCTTTCTAAACTCTCCTAAAAACCACTAAATTGAACCCTAATCCCTTTTATTCATTAAAGCTCTCAATTTTCTCTCATCTTCCATTGAAGATCAAGCTTGAAATTGGGGAAAGTTCAAGTCTTCATCAAAATCTTCTTATTAAATTCAACGTATGTGGGATTGATTCATGGTTTCTCTATCAATCATGAAGACCCAAAATCCTTTTCCTCAAATTGTGATGAATTATGAGTTTTTTCTTGAAATTGATCTTTTAAGTTAAGAATGATTTAGTGAAATTGAGGTGTGGGCTGTTCTTATTGAATGATTTCAAGATGAACTAAGCCCCTAATTGATGAATTCCTTTGATTTAAGGAAGGTACAAGTATGCATGTCCCCTTACTCTTTAATCCTTGTATGGGTAGTGCCAAATTGAGATTTAATTGTTGATTTAACCTTGACTTTCTTATGGATTTCTTCTTAATTTGGATTTAAATTATAAATTCTAGTTACCCATGCTATTCTCATCATCAATCATGGCATTTATATGCATGAACATGGATTTCATGAAGGATATGATATGGGCTAAGTCCCAAATATGGATATGACTATAATTTGAACAAGTATGGGTTATAACAAGAATGTGATCACATAATGTCTATGATTTGGCTCTTTGAGCAACTATGGGTGTTAACACCAATATGATTTGACAGGTATAGAGCTACTCCTATGCATGAAGTTTGACATGAAAGCGTATTTAGCTTTTTAGCCTACTGAAGTATGATTATGAAATGTGTTTGACTTTTTAGTAACGTATGCATGAATATAAAGCAAGTGATTTGGCATTTAAGTCTAATTATTCATGGTATGATGTCAAGTGTTTCCATTCCATTTTAAAGGCATGCATATGTATACGTATTCTAGTGGGGTGACGACTTAGCACGAATGGGATTGGAGTAGTAGGTGGGCTATCCCTAAGGGTCCCACTCCTTTCTCTCAACTATGTGCTAACATAGGTTATGCAACCAAAATGGTTAGTCTCGTAAGGTATGCTATGCTATGATATGATATGATATGATATGATATGATATGATATGATATGATATGATATGATATGATATGGAAATCCTTCCAAAATGATGGGGTCGTAAGGAAAGTGTTCATCACACCGAAATGACCAGGTCGTAAGGTGTGGTGTAGGTTACCTTTAGCAAGTAATCTTCTCTCATCCAATGGGAGGCCTCATCGGGCAAGTTTATGTTGTAGCTCACATGAGTTTGGATGTCGGTTATGGTCTCATCCCCTATACTATAAGCATTATAGCATTTCATGCATCATGGATTTCATGGCATATTGATATACAATCCTTTCTTATATTCTCCTTCTATATATGTGCCCTTTTCATCTAACTCGTTTGTAGGTTCATGTTCATATCCATCGCATGCCCGCATACTTAGTGCATTATTATGCGTTAGTCCATACTTTTTGTCTACATGCTCTAACCATGTAGGGATTATTGGTGACTTTCATCCCCCGTTGGATGGCTAAATGAGATTCTTGAAGTTATTACTTGTTGTGAGCCCTATACTCCAAGGGCAACACCCGCTTTCATCTACCTTTGTCTTTACTTTATGTTCCTTTAATTTATGACTTGAAGGTGAGCCCGGAATATGTCCAGACCCCATCTTATCTTATGTAAAGACATTGTTGGACATATCAAACTCTATAGTACGTTATGTTATGGGTTACTTACAATGATATGGCTATCTATGTTAAGTGATGGCATCTTATGTTATGCTTTCGTTTCCGCTTATGTTATTATGATACGTTTGGATTGGGAATGTGCTTATGTGGAAAGTCTCTAACCCTGTTTGTCCCCATAGCTTGAGTCATACTTACCCTCCTCTTAGAACGTAATTGCTATGTGCTATGTGATTCATGCTTATCCCATTCCCAGAAACATCCCCATAGCTTGAGTCCAAAGCCTCGGAATCCCCTAGACTTACGTTTTATTTATTTATTATATGCGCTTCTGAACCGATGATGTGTGTGATGATGCTATGATGGCTTGATTGAGGACTTTTGGGTTCTCCTTCACCATGTCACATCTAGACCCACTCTCGGGTCGTGAAAGTTTGACTAACACCCCCGTAGCATTAATAGAGTTAATGAGTAGGGTATTCTGGTCATATTTGGATTCATTCATGATTGTGTTCATCGATGATATCTTGGTCTATTCCAAGATCGAGGAGGACCATGTAAGGGATTTGAAGATTGTACTCTAAAGGTTCAGGGAGGAGAAGTTATATGCAAAATTCTCCAAGTGCAAGTTTTGATTGAGTTTTATAGCATTGTTGGGGCACGTGGTGTCCAAGTAGGGTATTCGAGTTGACCCAACAAAGATTGAGGTCGTTCGGGGTTGGACTAGGCCTACCTTATCTACAGAGATTCATAGTTTTATGGTTTTAGTTAGTTATTATCGCTATTTTGTTCACAGTTTCTCTACTATTGTAGCTCTACTAACTAGGCTTACCTAGAAGAATATGATATTTCATTGGTCTAATGAGTGTGAAGAGAGATTCCAAAAGCTTAAGTTATTATTGACTACAACTCTTATTTTGATATTTCTGGAGAAGGGTGTTGATTCCACTATTTATTTTGATGCTTTGGGAGTGGGGCTAGGTGGAGTGTTGACGCAGAAAGGGAAGGTTATTGGTTATGCTTCTAGACTGTCGAAGACCCATGAAAGGAACTACCCCACTCACAATTTGAAGTTGGTTGCAGTTGTATTTATGTTGAAGTTATGGCATCACTATCTATATGGAGTCCATTGTGAGATATTTACTTACCATCGCAACCTACAGTATATCGTTAACCAGCAGGATTTAAATCTGAGAAAAACAAGATGGATTGAACTTTTAAAAGATTATGACTTGATTATTCTCTAACATTCTGGGAAATCCAATGTGGTAGTAGATGCATTAAGTAGGATGGCTTCCAGCAAGGGGAGTTTAGCAGCTATCTGGTTTCAGCAGCGACTGTTAGCTAGAGATATTCAGAGATTGGACATTGGGTTAGTGAGGTTACAGATTTAAGAGCAGGAAGGAGTGCTTGCTACTATTGAGGTCCGCTCATCATTGATGGATCAGATTCATGAGACACGGTTTGAGGATGAGAAGTTATATATAATCCAGGATAAAGTGAATAGAGGTGAAACTAGAGAGGAAATTCTTGATTCTGATGGTGTTTTGAGGATTGGGAGACGTATTTGTGTGCCTAAGATGGGTGATTTCATCAGATTGATACTTGAGGAGGCTCATTGTGTACGGTATTCCATTCATTCAGAGGCAGCGAAGATGTACCATGATCTAAGTCAGTATTATTGGGGGTCAGGTATGAAGAGAGATATATCAGAGTTTGTAGCCAAGTGTTTGACATGTCAGCAGGTCAAGTGTGAGCACTTGAGGCCTGGTGGTGAGCTTTATAGGATTCCCATTCCCTAGTGGAAATGGGAACGCATCGCCATGGACTTTGTAGTTGGCCTGCCTTCTACTGTTGAGGGTTTTGATTCTATTTGGGTAGTGGTGGATTAATTGACCAAGTCTGCCTACTTTATTCCAATCAAAGTGAAGTATACATCCGAGAGACTAGCCCAGCTTTATATTAGTCAGATAATGAGACTTTATGGGGTCCCGATTTCTATTGTGTCAAATCAAGGCTTATTATTTACTTCGCATTTTTGGAGAACTTCACAGCATGGTTTGGGTACCCATTTGGATTTGAGTATAGCTTTTCACCCCAGACTGATGGTCAGTCCGAGAGGACCATTCATGTATTGGAGGATATGTTACGGGCTTGTGTCATTGATTTTGGTACTATATGGGACCAGCATTTGGCCTTAGCAGAGTTTGCACACAACAACAGTTACCATTTCAGCATTTAGATGTATCCTTTTGAGGTCTTGTATGCCCGGAGATGTAGATCGACCATAGGTTGATTAGACATAGTAGTGGTGGTGAGTATGGGTATTGATATGTTAAGAGATGATCTTGAGCGAGTGTGGTTGATCCAGAGTAGATTGGTGACAGCCCAGAGTTGCTAAAAGAGCTATGTTGATAGATGGGTTTGACCTTTGGAGTTCGCAATTAGTGATATGGTTTGGTTGAAAGTCTCACCTTTGAAGGGTGTTATAAGATTCGAAAAAAGTCAAGCTCAGTCCAAGGCTCATTGGTCCTTTTGAGATCCTTGATAGAGTGGGAGAGGTAGCTTATAAACTTTCCTTTCAACCCAACTTTTCTTTAGCCCATCCTGTATTCCATATTTTGATATTTTGGCATTATATTCTAGACGAGTCTCATGTGATTTCTATAGATTCAGTTGAGTTGAGACCTGATTTGACTTATGAGGAACAGGTGGTAGACATTTTGGACAAGCAGGTGAGGAAGTTGAGGACTAAGAAAATCACTTCAATAAAGGTCCAGTGGAGCCATAGGCCCGAGAGCTAGGTTACATGGGATATAGAGTCGGATATGCAGGTCTGATACCCTCAGTTGTTTGAACCTTCAAATATGTCCCTTATTTAATGTTCGAGGACAAACATTATTTTTAATAGTGGATGATGCAATGACCTCTAAGGTCATATTTGATATTTTTTTATCAAATTACAAGTTTTCCATTCCTAAAAGTTATCTTGGATCTTTTTTTGTTGAGTCAAAAAGTCAGATTTTGAAAATCTTGTAAAAAGTTAGAATTTTGCAAAAGAAAGAGTTTTTAAAGGGTTAAAGTTAGAAATTTTGATTTTTGAGGTTATTTTAAATTTTGAGTGTCGAAATCTTATTCCATCAATTCTATTAGTTCTGGAATATTGAATCTGATCTAGGAGGACTTGCAGAACTGAATTCAAAGTTAAAACTAAGATATTGGACCTTAAGTTACATTTTTAGCTCATTTTAGATCATAGGTTTGACATTGGTCAACATTCGGAGTTCGGGAGCTCGTATTGAAATTTCATCAGTTTTAGTGATTCCGGGTGATGAAACTAACACTAGAAATGACTTCGTTATAATTTTTAGAGCTTTTGTGAATATTTGAGTTTTTAAGTCTGACACTAGTTTAAATGATCTTTCTTGGGTTTTGGCCAAGGAGGATTCAGAATCAAATTCTGACGATTCCATTGAGTCTGGATCATCATTTTTTGTAGGTTCCATATTTGGTTTGTGTTCATAGGGTTCCGAACGAATCCCCAAGGGCCCAATTCGTAGTTTTAAGTGTTGAGTTTTGCTGGTGTTGAGCCATTTCTGGTGTAGGACAGGTTCTACTCTGCATTCGTGGGGTCCTCACTGAATTCGTAGACTATAGCTTATTTAAGCCTCCATATTCACGGAGCACGTGCAGACTTCCCTCCGTTTTAGCGCATGTGTTATCCACGTTCGCGGAGCTTCAAGGGTCCTTGCTTCCGTGTTAGCGGAGATTTGTTTATCCCTGAACAATAGCTTATTTTAAAAGATATTTTTATCTCATTTCCACCATTTTCAGCCATTCAAGCTTCGTTTTCAAGAGAGATTTCAAGATTTTTCATGGCAAAGTGACTAGGTAACTATTTTCTAACCTATATCATTGATTTACATTGATTAATCCGTGATTTTAACTTGTAATTTTTGGATTTTAATGGTGTAAATTGGAAATTTCTCAGACTTTGATTTTCAAACTTTAATTGTTGATTTCTCCCTCATCTTAGCTCTATTTTCAAAATTATTTTCACCATTGAGCTCCTTATTGCGTGAAAAACGTTGTCATACTTTAATTTTCAGATTCCTGCTATATTTTTTGGCATGTAACTTTTTATCACTTTACCTGTTTTCTCCAAATTAATTGATTTTAGTGTCAATAGACTTGTTATGTGATTGTGATGCTATATTTGAATAGATTTTGGTGAGTTAGAGTACCGTAGAAGGGAGAAAGCGATGGTTTTGACTTGATTCGAGACTTTATTTGAGACAAGTGGACTTCTAACCTTTTGTTAAGTGTGAATGAACTTTGTATGCTCCTATATGTATGGAATTGAGTACTTTGGAGGTATAATTGTATCATTGTAGGCTTGATCATGATATTTTAGATTGAATAATTATTCATATGGTAATATATCGACTTGTAAATTAATTATGGATTCATAATCTATGTGATCTTTTGAACTATTTGATATTGATAGTGAGATGGAATTTATATTGTGATATGATTGATAAATTGAGACTGTGGTGATATTGAGACACTGAAGATATTGAGATATTAATGATATTGAGATATTAAGATCATTATGATGTTGATACTATGATATAATTGTGATCATGCACATTGCATATTATTTGTGCATCGATACTTGTGATGGCTACGGTTGAGATGTGAGTAAAGTAACATGTGGATTGGTGGTCGAGGTCTCTATCGGTCAAGCTGAGGTAATATGTCACCAGTCCGAGGTCATTTTCGAAAGGGTCCGAGGTCTTTTCTACATCGGTGAGCATTAGCTGAGGTCTTTGCCGGTAATGTTCATAGACATAGTCCATGTGTGGACCTCATGGTTCTATCTGAGGCAGTCATCTAGTCAGCAGATGTATATTCTATGATAGACATGTATCATTATTATTTGCATCGCATTATTTATATCTCATGACATTCACTACATTTCATATGATACCTTCTTCTATATTACCACTGTATTGTGTATGGGATTGTATACTTATTGTATCATTAACTTGAGTAGTTGTTAGTGTTATCTATTTATAAATGGTGATGACACATTATGCCAGTAGATGAGTATACCTATATTATTGTGGTTTGTATATTATATTATGTTGGGACTTCTTCTGAGTGCACGGTTGTGGTTCGGCGAATTGTGGTTGGGATTTAAGTAGTCACTTGTGTTCTTCATTATTTTATCTTAGGTTAGTTCCATTTCACTGAGTACCCTATTCTTTGGTGTTCAACCCCCTTGCTATATTTTTGTAGGTTGTGAGCTCTATCCACCTTGCTAGCTTTTTTATTATATTGGATCGAGCTTTGGATCTATTGAGAGGTAGTTGTTTGTCCCTTAGAAGATTCTACTATTATGTTTTGTTCTATTTTGGACTAAACATTATGGCTTGTATTTCATTTGAGTATTCTACACCTAGAGGCTTGTACATGTGACACCAGTTTTTACGATGGTTGTATTTTAATTTCTTTCACTTATCTATCTTATTAGACTGTTATCTTTAGTTATTATTATTATTGTTAAGTTGTTGTGTTTGGGTTGACTCACCTTGGTGGGATAGGTAAGTGTCATCACATCCGAATTTCAGATCGTGACAGTTCAACACATTTAACCATAGATTAGAAATACATTTGCCTTAGCTAAAAGTGAAAATCAATTTAAAGATGGAGTTTTCTCGTTCTGATTATACTTCAAAGCACCACAAATAATCAAAAAATGATTCACAATAACATTTCAAAGCCAATGACATCAAAATTATAAAATTCAAAAGAAGAGTAAAATGATCCAAAAATTTGATATTGGAAAATGATATTGAAATTTAAAAATTTTTATATAAAAATATTTCTTAAGGTTTTAGAAACTAGTGAGAAAATTCATTTCAAAAATAGAGTCAAAGTGAGCTCACAATCACTATATTTGTCAAACATTCGAGTTCATGAAAAGCACTCATTTTCCCCAATCAAAAATATCAAATTTGATGTTAAAATAATTAATCAATGAGAAATAAAAATATAGATGAAAAGAACTTATCTAATGATTTTCCCACAAAAACCCTTTGAAAAATCGCCTAGCCAGGCTTAAAAATATTGAAAGTGATAAAAAATGGCTAAAGCCCGAGTAAACACTATTTCAGGGATTTTTATCCCTTCGCGATCGCAACCCACTTAGGCCGCAATCACGATAGACAGGCACAGAGCCCTTCACAATTGTGATCAGAAACTTTGTGATCCCGATGCACAGGGGACACATATTTTCACAATTGCGAGAGGGGTCTCGCGAACGAAGAAAGATTGCACTAGATGTCAACAATTTCTATAATGTATAAAATCGCGGAATAGACCCTTGGGATTCATTTGGAACACCATACACATAAATTATATAAATTTGATATTCCAGACTTAATGGAATCATCGAAAATTGAATCTAAGGTCTCACTGATTCGAAATTTGTTAAGTCACAACTAAACTAATTTAAGGAACTTGAAATACAAAAATGCTAATGGAATGCCCAAAAATTATGATGAAACTCTGTCTAGCACTAAAATCACCTCTCGAAATCAATGGAACCATAGAAATCCAATTCGACCACACGAATTCAAGATATTGATCAAAGTCAAACTTTAACTCAATTTCCAACTTTGGACCTAAAATCTACATAAAAACTCCAAATATGATTTTGATAACTCTTCCATGGCAATTTCATATTCCAAAACTGATGAAATCAACTAAATTTCATTTCAAGACTCAAATCTCCAGATGACTCAAAAATTTCAAATTAGACAATTTGAGCCTTCAAAACTCAATTCTTTAGCGAAAATCCAACTTTTACAAGAATTTCAAAAAATAATTTTCAAAACCAATCAAGTATGACTCAGGGCAGCTGCCAGTAGGGGTAAACTAATAATTTTATTTAAAATATCAAAAATGACCTTCAAGGTCATTACATTTAGCCTAAAACTTGAAGGAATTGACTTGGCTTTCAATGGAGCCTTTACTTGAAGAACAACAAAGTCTAGGGGTGAGCTTCTAGAGAGAAGATTTTGTAAATTGAAAATTGGGTGAGATAAGAGAATTTGGAGGACTTAAGTTAGTTAATAGGTTAGGTTTGTATCCCAAAAATCATCCAGGTTCAATAATGAGTAATTAGGAAAATGGCAAAAATAGACATAAATAAAATTTCTGATGAAGGCACTTGTATGGAATCCTATACAGTTTGTACAATGCACCACAGATCGTACAATGGTTCGTCGAAAAGAGGCTACAAAAAGTGACTTTATTGGATGGAAAGATAGGTTGTATAAACCCATATGGGTCATAAAGGCCTCATGGTCCAGGGGTCACTGGACACTGGCCAAAGATAAGTTCCACGCGAACCCATATGGTCCGTACACTGGACCACGAGTCGTAGACCCCTTTGTGGTTCCTTCATGGTTGCTAGGGCAAGACAACAAGTTCCTTTCATGGCTCATGATCCCTTATATGACCCGTGAAGGGCCTCGTAAAGGGAACCTGGTGCTTGAAAAGTTGCACTTCCTTGGGGAACATCTCCTTTAAACTCTATTTTTCCAACTTTTAAGCTTTTGTGGTATCATAGACCCTAAAGATTATTTTTAAAATTTTTAGAAAAATTATCATTTTACTCCTCTCAATAGTTGCTCTAAGTTATATTCAATCAATTTATGAGTTTGATTTTAGAATTATATTTAAAAATTATAAAATTTTGAAGTTTTAAATTTTTAAAGGCTTAAATTGTTCAAAAGTGATTTTTGGTACCAACTGGATCTACGAGTCTCAAAATAAAATATGTCAGTTTCATCAGCTCCAAAATGTAGAATTTGATATATAAAGCATCGCCATTTTCTGTTTTGAAGTAGTTTTGTGAATTTGGGATCTTAAGTTCGAAGTTAATGTTATTTGAATCAAGATTTGACTTTGATCAACATTCAGAGTTTGGATCCTCGAAATAAAAATCTGACAATTTGATTGGATTCAAAAGGTAATTTTAAGTCTAGAAAAGATTTTGATTTATTATTCAGGAATTCCAAGGCCATTTTGGTCTTTTTAAGCCTTAAGTTAGTTTAGTTGTGATTAAATAGATTTTGGGTCAAGAAGGTCTCAAATCTATGTTTTGAGGATTTCATTGAGTTTGGAACATCAAATTTAGTAGGGTGGTATACATTATTTGTGTGTACTAAATTCTGAATGAAACTCGAAGATTAATTTCGAGGTTTTTGTGTTGGTGAA
The DNA here is from genome assembly GCA_038996855.1 of Solanum aculeatissimum. NCBI lineage: Eukaryota > Viridiplantae > Streptophyta > Magnoliopsida > Solanales > Solanaceae > Solanum > Solanum aculeatissimum. Next base: position 10,769 of record JBCEWC010015775.1, read on the forward strand.
AGTTTTTTTGGTGTATGAGTTGCAGATACCGCTTAAGTGGTACCATAGACGCTTAAGTAGATACCCCATCGCTTAAGTGGAGGGGTACCTTGGGCGGGGTCTGCATGGCCGCTTAAGCATTCTACTAGTCGCTTAAACGACACCATCTTATTTGTTGGGTGTCGCAAAAGCAATTCCTAGCCGCTTAAGCAGCATCAAAGAGTCATTTTTAGGACTGATTTCAGAATTTCTTGCTCATTTTTTATTTTTGAGCTTTCGGAGCTTTAGTGTGATGATTTTAAGGTGAATTTTTAAAATGTATTCACCAGGTAAATGGCTTTAACTTAGAATCTTTAACTTTTCAATGATTATTTCATGATCAACCTTTAGTGTCCTATTTAGAACTTCAATTTTTTTGGAGTTTCTCAAAAATTTGAATTTTCAATAAATTGAGGATTAAGGGTTGAATTCAACTTCATTTTAAAAATGGTTTGAATAATCTAAATTTACCTCTACATTTTTGGGAATAAATTTTTGACTCGTTTTAAATCCAATTTTTAAAATTAATGAATTTAGTGTAGTTGTTCTTGTATTTGTATTGTGATTCCATATTTGACTAGGCTTTGTCGAATCGCAAGCCCATCAAAAAAAGAAAGTAAAAGTTCCAGAGTAATTGTTTAATTGAATTAAGTGTTGCGCCCCATTTTTTCCTCGCGGAAAAAAGGGAACCTGGACGACGTCGTGGCAACGACTCTTTTGGGATTTTAAATGATTGAAGAGTCGCCACCTAATGATTTAAGGTGCATTAGGACACCATTCTAGGCCTAGTTCTAAGGCTAAGGTCAAACTACCAGAGTCTGGGTAAGGGTTCAAGTTACCTCGAGGGGAAGGTGTTAGGCACCCCTCGAAGTCCGCAAATGCGGGTCCCAACCGTGTCTATCCTATGTGGGGTCTCAAATAAAGGTCTCTTTTTATTCAAAGTTTTATCTTAAAAGTATTCTAAGTGAGAAAGGAAAGTTTTAGAAGTAAATTTTATTTAAGGAAGGTAAATTATTAAAGATTTTTCCTAAAAGATTTGTCTAAGCGAAAGGAAATAAAGCAATTTTTTAAAAGACAAATTAATAAACTACCCCAAATAATTATAAAAACAAAGAAAGAAGAAAAGTAATTTAGACTAAGCGAGATTTACCACTCGGATCAGATACTCGGCTTTTATTTTCGGAAGACAAATCAAGTTTGTCGATTTAGCTCACAAGGCTTATTTAAGCCAAGGGACGAAAACCAGAGTTTCGTTCCCATTTTAAGCTCGAGTATATTTCATCATGTCCGAGGGTCCTAGCTACCCCTACCCCTCCTAAGTTAGATTATTTTATTTTTTAACTTAAAGGCGTACTAAATAAAATACTAGTCGTATCCTAAAGTGCCTAACGTCCCTCCTAGGGTCCAAGAGGTATTGGACTTCTAAATTGGAAGTTCTAGACTTGAAAGAAAATATAGGCTCCTAATGACTCGCGTCAAACAAAAACATAAAAGACGAGCAATTAGCACATAAATTTTCACATATGCCTCTTATCTAGTTAATATGCTTGAAAACACATACAAATAGTGTAATATTGTGTCATGGTAGATGTTTTTGTGCAAAATAATATTCGAACATTTTAATGTAAAGGGATAAAATTATATATAGATATATATTTTAAAAGAAATCTATGAAAGTCCTATAGACATGATTTCTAATAAAACACATTAAATATCTTAGGGCGTGATTTCTAATAATTAAAAAGATATCCTAAAGGCATGATTTCTAGATATTAAAAAATAATAAATTGTCTAAATACATGATTTCTAAGTATTAAAAATAGTAAATCTCCTATTGGCATGATTTCTAAATTTTAAAAATAGTGATAGTCCTAAAGGTATGATTTTCTAAGCACATAACATTAAAAGTTATCATGACTTCTAACATGGTAAATATCCTAAAGATATAGTTTCTAACATAAAAATAAAAAGCAACTTCAAGACATGAATCCTAATAACATGATATCTAATTTATTTAGACCTAAAGCATGATTTCTAAAGCAAGTAATGTTTTAAAAAAAACGTTTGATCCTAGAAGCATGGCTTCTAAAGCATGATTTTAAACGTAGAGCAAAATCTATAGGCAAGCCTACCTAAAAATAAATTTTAGACATACTTGCACATAAATCTATAAGCATGATTTTTTTAATTTTATTTTTATTTTTTTTCTTTTAAACGAATCCTAAGTAAGGTTGCCTAAAAATCAATAAGTAGTCTCAAACACAGAAAATAATGAAAGAGTGAAAAACAGTTAGCACATAATTTTCCCTTCCCCCTTTGACTAAATCCCCGATTTTATTATATTTTATTACATCACTTGCGAAAAGTAAGAAATACAAAAAAAAAAATTAACAACAAAAATAATAAAAATAAAAGGAGTCTTCAAGAATTCTTCGAATCCAATCCCGTCCCCAGGCGACTCTTCACATCTTGACGAAACCAAATATAACTTGTGACAACTTAAAACAAACTAGCAGTACCAATATATAAAATAATAGTTCAAGTAAATAAACACTTCAACAACATATATGCAAATAAACAAAACAATAATCACAATTAAACACTGACCGGTTGAACACAATGGATTTTTGAAACTTTGGTCTTTGACAAAAAAAGTATTAAAGAAGCAGTGGTGTTTTATAAAGTGTAAGAATTCGTGTGTAGTCTGTGGAAAACTCTTTTCTTTCTTTCAA
>JBCEWC010015776.1:0-13518 GCA_038996855.1 Solanum aculeatissimum
GTACATTATTTCGTACTAACATCCCTCGTGGGGGATGCTGCAATTCTTGATGCAGGTACAGGTACTCCAGCTAGTAGACCTTCGATATAGGTGCATCCGACACTCAGCTACTTTTAGTGAGCTACAAGTTGATCCCGGGGCTTTACTGAGTCTATAGTTTATGCATTATGGTATTGTATAATAGTTTGATGAAAGGCGGGGCCTGTCCCGACCTATGTTAAGGTTTGCTATCTTGTAGAGGTTTTGTAGACTTATTGTATATATTTCGGTTGTATCTTGTCTCTAAATAGTTGTGGCTTTAACGACCAAGTCCTGTATATTAGTTTGGTGCTACATATTTTGACTTCTTATCTCAGAAGAGTTTTCATAGACATATGCATGATAAGCACAGGTTATATGTTGGTTCTCTCGGGCCTAGAGGGCACCGAGTGCCTAGCCGTCTTTGTAGTGTTGGAGGCGTGACAGTATTAAAGTAGCAGGCTAGTAGGTATAGATTAGTAGGTTTAGTCCGGTCTTTATTATCCTGTGGTGTCATTATCCATCTGATATTTGTTAAATTTATTATATCTATCTTCTATCATTATTTTTGTTATTAGTCGTTCTTTCTTGTTTTTCCTTTTCTTTCTTTGTTTTCATATCTAGTTTTATTTTGCTCATGGGTTTTTGAGATGAGTGTTTCCCGAAAATATCCTCTCTACCTCTATGAGGTAGTGGTAAGGTCTGCATATATTTTTACCCTTCCTAGACCCCACTTGTGGAATTCCATTGGGCATATTGTTGTTGTTGTTGTTAAGTGATTTTTAATGAAGGAGAAAAAGTTCAAACAACATTTCTAAGGGTCTTCACACTTTTAATATAGTATAGATATGCTTATGAAAAATTATACCATAGACAAAAAAATCACATAAAATAATAACTTAGTTGTAATGTCCCTCCATGTCATTCTTATGTAAATCCCTTGTTTTTATTTTCATGTAGAGCATTGCTATAGTGATTTCAAGTTATTTATGACTTGCTAGTACTAGTTGTTCGATCATGTAGTCATTCGTTCAGATTCTATGCACATTTTTGTATTTTTAGAGCTTTTGAAATTTAAATAGTTGACGTTCATCAAAGCACCAGGTAAACAACCTCATAATAAATTTTTTACGGTTCTATTAGTTCTAAAAAGGTCAATTTAGGCCGGTAGCATTGTCAGATTGATTCTTGAGGCTTTTGGTGCAAGTTTGTGTCATTAGGCATTTTAACATTTAAGCTTTAACGAAAGTTTGACCTAGGTAAATATTCTTAGTAATTGTGCCTGAATGAGAATTATATCAAAGAGATTAGCTCCAAAATGTCAAGTTTTCTCTAGAATGATCTTTCGTGTTGTTTTTTTGGCTTCTTGGCTAATCTCAAGCCCATTTGTGAATATTGGCCAAAAAAAGTGGCACTTGGTTACGGGATCCACATTTTTTTGAGACAACCTTAATTGAAAATTTTAAATTCACCGTTGAGTCCAAAATATTTATTTTATTGGGGTAGCATAGTTCACTTTCACGTACAAGGTTTTGAACGAATCTTGAACACCTCCTCGAAGACTTTCACCTTGGACAAAAATAGTTGATGTAGCTCAAATGTCGTAGTCATATTTTTACCATCCCATTCATGGGATTTAGGTTGCGTTCATGGAGGTGAACAATTCTGGCTACCGCGTTCGCATGTCCCTACTGCATTTATGGAGGTCATGTGGGTTGGCTACCTTGTTCCCAGGCACCAAGATGCATTCACAGAGGTCAATTCCCTGAACTATCATGTTCGAGAGCCCCTGTGATGCATTTTGCAGGGAGAATTTGGGTCTTGTATTTTGTGTAATAGACAGACACAACCTAACTTTGGTAAAAGTTTTGAATAGATGATTTCTCTCTCATTTTAGCTCCAAATTGGGTGATTCCAAATCCTGGATTTTCAAAGAACTCTTGGGCCATGTTGGAATTTTTAGGGACATGCGATTGGCATTGGGTGAAGGTAATTTTTTCTGAAAAAGGGCTTCCCATCTTTTTTTAGCTTAAAAATTGTTAATTGTTGCATGTTTTGTTTTGGGTTGTTCCAATCGTCAAATTCTGTTCTGTTTTGGGACACAAGATCATAGAGCTAATTAGGATCCTTTTATGGAGTCAATTATTGGATTTTCAACACAAGTTCCACTTTCTTATTTTAGTCTTTGATTTTAGTTCGTCTCTATTTAATGTGTTTTTAATGTCTAAATGACTATATTAATGTAACACCCCATACATTGAAAATTCTAAAATATGATGAAGTTGCAGAAAAGTTGAAACTGGACGAACATCACGAGCCAATCTATGGATTGTTGTTTGATCTATGGGTTGTAGACGTGCTTCGTGTTGAGGGTCAAGGACTTGGAAAATTTTGGAACTGGAAGTTGGATTTACGAGGCCCACGTACGGGTTCTAAAAAGGAGTCATGGATGGAAGTGTTGGGAACTGAAATATGGTAAAGTATGAACTGGACTTACGGGTAGGGATTATGTGCCGTAGTTGGATTTATGGATCGTAAAAAGGTCCGTAGATGGGTCGTTGAAAGGTGGAATTTCTATGTAGTGGGGGGTCCAAATATGAAGACCAAGTATGCTTATAAAAGGAAGTATGAGCTATAAATATGATATCGTAAAATGAGGTTCAAAAATTGTTTCGAGGAATTTGTTACCAACAGGACAAAAATAAGGTTTTAGAGTCGTAGTTCACTCTACGAGTCATAGATAACCCTTATGGATGAGTCCGATTGAAATTTAATGAAGGGTCTTTTGTTCATTTCTAATCCATTTGACTCCTAAACTACGTCGGTTTGACCTCTATAACCGACTTAACCACTTTAGAACTATTAAAACTATCCTTATTTTCATTCTAACTTATTCTCTCTCAAATTCAACATCAAATTCTCAAATTTTCTCTCTATAGTAATTCCTCTATTTAAGCTTAAAGATTCAAGCTTTTGGTCAAGGAATTCAATGCCAATTAATCTTGCCTTCTAGGGCTTCTCTATTATGGTATGTAGACTTCATTCATTGGTTAGATTCATCCATGGAGCTCAAATTCCAAACTCCTTTTTCTTCAAGTTTAAGAATGGATTTTTATGGATTTCCATGATTTGGTTCCAAATGCTTGGGTTATGATTATTACATGATGAATTTACTTAATTATGCATGAATCATGATGAATCACATAAATTTCATGATTTTCAATTGATTTCAAATATGTGTTGATTAGGGTTTGTTGAATTGATATGGGTTCCTTTACTAATGATTCAATTTGATTTCAATTGTACTGGTTTCACATGATTTTTATTCAGTTTAATGATTTCAACCTTAATTATCTATATACCCATACTTTTTTCTAATTTCCTATGATAAAGCCATGATTTTTAGAAATATAATTATAAGTATGCAAGTATGGTATGATGATGATGATGTTGATGAGGGTGATATAAGACCTTAAATGTTTATTAAATAATGATAAGATGGAGAGTATACCCACACTCTATTAAAGCATATAGATTGACTATTCTTATGACATGAAGTATTTTGGTTGAAAGTTATGAAAATATGATTTTTGATGAACTATGAAGATACCTATGTATATTGCATAATCATGTATTCTGTGAGATTTGACTTAGCACCGAATGAGCTTAAGTGAGGGGGACTATTCCTAAGGGTCATTATATAAATCCTTAAGTCTCATAACTACGTGCCACCATAGGATTATGTTATGTGACTTTATGGTATTATGTTAGTGGATCCACAAACATGTGTGTTACTCTTCATGTTAGGGTAAAGCCCATAAGGTGAAGTATAGTCTAGCTTGGCAAATAGGCTACTCTTTCTCCAGTGTAGAGGCAACATCAGAACTCCATGCAATAATTTGCATGGTCTTATTGTCATTTATGATTTTATTCCCACATATGTACGTATGCTAGGTTACAAAATATTTTTAAAGCTTCCATTCATAATTTTAAACTTGCATTGATCATTCATATCTTGTCTTTATCTTATTTCTATGATTATGCATATTGATATTATGGTTATGACATTTTTTTGTTGCATGACATACCTACATACTTAATACATTCCAGGTACTAATGCATACTCTTTTTCCTACATGATTTAACTATGTAGAGATGGGAGAGAATGAGACTACTACTCACTTCCATGGCTAGAGTCTAGTATCACAGTTAGAATATTTTTTATGAGTTCCCATGCTTTAGGGACAAACCATGGCTTCCTTGTTTTTATATTGTTATGATGAGACAATGTACTTTCTTTCTTATATGTTGAGGGTTAGCTAGTTGTAAGTTTTACACCCCACTAAGATGGTTTCATGAAGAGGCATGCTTGGACAATAATGATGTAATTCCCCTTAAAGGGAAACTTTGACTCCTACATGATTGCTTGTATAAAACTATGTTTTTGCTTGATTATTCTTTAAGTTTCTTATTTACCTTATAGATGCTTATGATATGAATAAGAGGCTTGGATAGGGCGCCTTTGGGTTCCACATTTGCCGTGTCACGACTAGAACCTAGGTTCGAGTTATGACAAACTTGGTATCAGAGCATATGATTTAAAAGTATCCTAGGGAGTCCATCATGTCACATCTAGCAGAGTCTTATTTATAGGTGTGAAGTATGACATATCCATGAATGAGAAGCTATGAGACGTTTAGAAGGCCCATGGTTCAAACCACAAGTCATAAACTAGGATCATGGATTGAGAGTTACAAGATTAAAAATTCTCTAAGTGTTAAAGGGGTTTACGAGGTCCATTTACGGCCCGTGGAATGATATTTGAATCGTAGAAATTTTTCATGGATTGATACCTAGAATTGATGGAAATTAAGGTTTCTGAATTGAGACCATGAACAACAGAATGACATGTGCTCCTGTTTATGGACTGTACATTGGTTTTGTGATTAGTGCTCTGGAGAATGGAAAATTGGCTAGGTATGTAAGGATACCGCGAGTGGATCTATGACCCGTAGATAGGTTTCATAGATTGGTCGATCAAAAATAGTCTCTGATGACTCAAACCATGACTCGTGGTTGAGTCTACAACCCATAATCAGGGGTTGTGGATTATGATCCGACAATTTTAATAAAGGATATTTTTGTTCATTCTGCGTACCCTAGTGATGTCGCCAAAGGTAACCCTCCATTTTAAAGGTTCAAGTGGTTGTTGTCAAGACATATAATCTAACTAAGGTTAGGGTCAAATCCCATAGGGAATATGGTTAGACTCGAAGTAGTTGAAAGCAAATCGAGTGAATTAACCTACTTATCTCCCAAAGAGGGGGTTGTAATTGCAAGGAAATAAACCTAAACTAGATTGAGTGTTGTGAAATCAGTAGATGAAGTAACTAGAGTATTGTGTTCCCCATGAATTCCTCACTAGGTATCACCATATAATCATAATCTTTTCTAGTGTGTAGCATGTAAAATGGTAATTTAAATTCACCAAACCCTTTGATCAACTCGAGAGGTAAATTTCACTACGTGATTTGATCCATCCCTGCAGTGTCACAATACTAACCCTTACCTATTGTTCTAGTACAACCTCCCATTGATCCAGTTTGGTTGATTAGATGTGAATAAATCTATCAAATCCTATTAACTTCTCCCTTTTCCTATTCCTTAACACCTTGATCCAGTTGATAAAGATTATGGCAAGTTCTAACGTTGGCCACCGTTAAAAAACATTCAATATGAAGGAAATAATTAATATATGCATGCACACTTTCCAAGAATTACCGATTATCTAATTTTACCTTGTTATTCTTCATAGTTCTCACAACCCTAGTTATGGATGCATAATCATTGTAGATGAAGAAATCATGTTAAGGAATAGAATAATTAATCACTTACAATGCTGAAGTTAAAAACAAGAAATTCCAATCTTCAAGAAATTATAATGTATAAAATTGATGATAAAATCACAAAAGAAGAGTTCTCTAAGCGTTTCTCTATTGTTTTTCTCTATCTGGTACATCCTCTCTTCTAAAAAAATAATCTAAAAACGTATTTATAATAACTAATAACAAAATCCAAAATGAAATAGAAAAGCTGAGTCGATAGGCATTACGATCAGGGTTATAGGCCATACAAAGTTTTATGGGCCGTACCTGGGCTTTGTAGTCTTCATCCTTCGAAACTATCGTCACTTCTATGACACCTTTCTATGAGCCATGTTCAGATATACGACCCGTATAGGGTTTCGTCTGATAGCTTTCCAGAAACTCCTCCACTTCTAATACTCAAGGCATGAAACTTGATTTACGACTCGTACGAAAATAATATCATGGCTCATCTGATAGTTCGTGGACTCAACATCTGAAAATAGGCCCTTCACTGGATCTCAACCACAAAACTACTCAACAGCTCATGGAAGATTCCACGACCCTTAGAGTGTCTCATACTTTCTCAAAAAGCTACAATTCTGTAGACTTAGCCCAAAATCATGCCAACTCATGTAATCCTGAAAAACAAACATAAAAATACATCAACCCACTAATATCGCTTTGAGAACACACAAAACTCAAAGTTTTAGGCATAAAAAATGTTGTATTTTGACAGCACATCAACACCCTCAACTTAAAGTTATTGCTTGTCCTCAAGCGACGGACTCAATCAACATAAGCAATGTAGTAAAACGTAGACCTCAATCTAATCACATACTTTATCTCAAAATCAAACAGATATACCCTCACTACTCATCAATGCATATCAAATAGTCATCAAATAAACCAATGTGGATCAATACATGTGATAACAAAACTATGACAAACAAGGTACCCACAGATATGCAACAATCACCGAATTAGCCTAAAATCAATAGTGCAATGTAAGTTCCCTCATAGAAAGAAGTCCTATATCCCACTCATGATAGTATTTTCAGATTAAATGCTAAATAAAATCACTCACACTCACAATAGATATTCAAACACTGTGATTAATACCATATGTTTGCGCCTATACTCCCAACTATGACCTTTGACTACTTGGACTCGGATCACTATAGGACTTTATTGGCTCGTAACGTAGGCTCAAGGGGATTTGGTATGATGTTTTAGGAACACAGTGACTAATGGCCTTCCTTGACACTGTGTTTTTCACACTTTTTCCCTACGAACTCTGTTATTTTTTAGCTCATTCTCCCTTTCTCCTATTTCAAACTTTTCTGGGTACCATACTCTCATTTTTAGTTCATTGCCTTTTGTTTTTCAGATTCTTTTTCTTTTCAGCTCATTGTTTAGGCATCTATTTATTTTTCTTGCACCCATAACATATTTGTTCCTTTTTTTAATGTATCACTAGCTTTCATCCCCATTTCCTGTGATTTTCCTTGCACCAACCAGCCTCAACTTAAGCTTTTGGCCTGAGTTGAGGTGCACAATATCCAACCAATGAACCAGGGCCACTTTTGGTAGCCATCCTCAACTTAAGCTATTTGCCTCAGTCATGGTGAATAATATTCAAGGAAGGACAAGGGCCAATTTTAGGATTTCACATTTAAAAAGTCTAGGTTACTTAAGTGTTTATAAAGAAAAAGGTACACTTTAAGCTCAAACATTAGGATCAAGGGATATACAATGCATTTGGTTGGTCATTTAGGCTAAGCAGACTAATATGAATGATGGCCTAAGATCATTTCCTAGCCAACTAACCTACAGTCTAAGTCTGAGTAACAGGGCAAGTTCTGAATTGAAACACAGTATAAGAATCATACAAATAGGCTCACATACACATGGCACTGATTACACTATCAACATAGACTCTCAGATCATGCTTTTTATTAAAGTTAAACGTGACTTATCAGAACAAGCACTGCAAACTATCAACATCACATGGTTATTATCAAAACTATCTAAAATAAAATTTGATGGGTATCATTTTTCATACACAAAACCATCATATGCCATAAACCTTAATACTATATGCTACTAATACTACTTATACATCCTAAACATGTTGGTTTAACAAAAGATAAATGTCCTAGGGGAAAAAGAACACATACAAGAAAACCCTTCGGACTAAAAAATTGGGATAGTTATAGGCCATAGCTATTCAGACATTACAAGGCCTATAACTACCCACACCCTATTGAAATTTTTTGCATTGTCCTTAATGCACCAGTTATAAATATATCAAAACATAGGGGTCAGAAAATGTACCTGAGCGCCTAAGCTCTTGTCTCTGGCTGAGTCTGCCCATCCTCAACCTATTTGGTGGCCTTCTTATAGTGGAAACATATCCAGAGGGTCCAACACCCCTCATCCTCTTAAGCTCACGAGCCTATCAGGCCTGCTCATCTGCAATAGATGCTCGTGTGGCAGCTACTACCAACTCTCTCAGTCAACTCCACCTCCTATCTCATAGTGCCAGGATCATCAGTCTTGAGATAAGGCCTCTTCCTAGAGGCCCACAATGGTGGCTTCTCAGTAGAAAAAAGATCAATGAATGCCTCGATAGTGGTGTCAAACATCGAGAGTACTAATGGTCTTGGTGGTGCTACTCTTATCTCAGACTAGAACTGTAAAATCTCCATTTGCATAGTAGTTAGATTAAGAGGCTAGGCTGAATTGCGGCTCTACTCTCCACTCAAATGAATCTATATGGCCATGTAATGGTATAAGTCTCTCCTCAATAGTAACCGCACAGTGCGTCTGCATGCGCTCCTCTGCCTAAAAAATAGACTGGCAAACCAAAGGCCTGATCTACTGTAATAACTGAGCTAGCTGGGTCTCAATCAGAACCAATCAATACGCCATAGTCTGAATAGATGTCGCAGACACATATACCATGCCTATGGGAGATATGGGCACTCCCTCTAGCATAGGAGTCACAGAAGTAGTGGGAACCCCTCACTATCAGCCTCGATTTATGGGTCCCCTCAGTAGTGGGAGCAACAATAGTGGAAGAAGATGGAGGCTCAGACGATAGTGCTGCAATGAACATCTGGCATATGGATTGGAGGCTGTAGTACTCGCCAAAAGGATACCAGATTCTCATCAGCCTTTATCATGATGGCGTCTAATTTTCTCTAAACCTTAATTAGATTGTCCACTCGGTGAAGACTCTCTACCCATGCGGCTAGGCATAGTCTGTGGGGATAGAGTTTCATATCCACTCCTTGAATCTGGTCCGCTATTAGGCGGGCCCAATTAATGTCATAGCTAGCCAAGATGCTGGCAACCAAAACTGCATAATCTAGTGTCAAAGTGTTATTTGCATGTGTCAGCTAGATTAGTGAGTGGACAGTTGCCCACCAGAATTTGGCAGCAAAACTGATCGACGTCTTGACTATGGGTGCCAAAGTGGTAATCCAGTCAGGTCCTGGCTACTCTATATGAAGTGAATGACTATCCATCTCATAAGTGAGGCCTTGCGGGTCGCATCCTTCATCACACCTTGATCTCTAGTCTGCCCTAGACTGTAATTGTACTCAGTAGTGGTCCTAGGGGCCTTATACTCTGGACTAAATAGTACCTTACAAATGGTAGACTCAGATAAGTCAATTGGTCTCCTACATACCCTCTTCTAGATGATTCAAGGCTATGTGAGGAATCTCCTCCCTTTCGAGGTCGACTTCATAATAGTGGTGGCATAAAAAGTGAAGAACTCACGAACTATAGTCGAAGAGTACTTCCTTAATAGTGTTTCCAACCACTGTAGGTTGTATTGAGCCATGTCATCCTAGAGTCCAAGGACAATGTCAATCCCGATAGTAATGATCCGGGGCTCTTTAAATATGGTATGAGCCTGTTGTCCCCTCTCATTATGCTAGAAGTCCTCCTAGTATATATGTTGCTTGACACGCACACACCATTTGCTAGTCAATGCATTTAGAGGTTAGAGTGGTTCTTGGGGTGTTGCTGTAGACTTAGACTTAGACTTCTCTCCAGATACAGACTAGGATCCCTCTCTTGGGGTAGTCATCTGTTTTGAGTTGCTCTATTTATCACCTTCTTCGTCAGACTAGGGAGGTCAGACCACTATAGCATAAGTCTGAGGTGGCACAATTTGTCTGGTAGTCGCCCATGTCTATCGTGGATCAATGCCCACATCAGGTTGGATGCCAAACTCCTCTAATAATCCACTAGACTCAGGAGCAACCTCGGAGTCCATGGGCTCATCACGTAGCCGCTCCTTCATAGCCCGTATCTCATCTCTCTTGTATCGGGGAGCTATAATACCTGAAATCACATTGTTATCACACTTAGTAGACCTACGAGTATAGGAATGAAAAGCAAACAAACATCAAAATTTGTACAGAAGAACCTACGAAGGCTCATCTACAGGCCATAGGGAAAACTATGGGCCGTAGAAGGCCTTCATAGGTGGCAGGGTATAGTAAAATCAGTCACTTGAACTGTATCTATGAGATATTTTTGGCTCGTTAAACATTCCAAGGGCGGTAGACTGAGTTGTATATGTATTTCAAAGACTTTGCATTTTCCAGGAATCACCCTACGAAGCCTGTCTACGAGCCGTAGAACAAACTATGTCTCATTGAAGGTTTTTTCTGATGGAATCTCATAAACCATAGGCTACTTGTTTCACTCACGAGGGGCAATTACAGCGCATGGATTAATCCACCAGCCGTAAAAGACCCTCATAATGTGAAAAAATCCAGGAACTTGAGTTTTCTAAGTCCATCAAATGGGATTATCAATAGACCACAACACTTATACTCATCACCGAAGCAATAATTTCATGCACTTTACACAATCCCAATAAGTTCTCCAATGCCTCACATGAAATAATTATTCAATTCCCCATCAGGAATCATTTCACACATTTAAAAACATACTTCGATCACCATTTGATGATTAGGAGCTATGTTACTATGCGCACACACAACCACATTCCATTTTTCAAACACTGAGTTCCATATACTTTCAATGACATGTGAATACGTGGTGTCATGCAACAACATTCAAAAATGCCATAATCAATTTTTGTAAGCATGTTAAACACACATTCCGATATTACATAGTTCAATTTAAAGGCAATCATGTAATTAAATTTAACCAAATAGTATATCACATACACCGGTAACATCTATTTAGAGCATAAAGAACTTGGAACACCATTCCCAAAACAATCCTAACCAATGAACTAATTTCTGGTTTAAATTTAGAAATCAAAGTTGAAAACATACCAAAATTTGCTCATAAAGTTGAGAAATAGGAGGAGGAGACCAAAAAAAATGAAAACCTAGGTGGGCGGAGGTCACCGAAAAGTTGGCTGAAAACTATGGTGGTGATAGGCCTGGTGGTCAGAGGTTCGGTTGAGAAAAAAGGTTTTGGTGTATTTGTAAAATAAGGAAAGAATAAGGGGTAAATTAATTTACCCCTCTTTTATTAAGTTGACTGAGTCGGGAAAACATTAGGTGCAGTCCCTACGAAACCCCAACTACTGGCCTTAGATGATTCTATGGTCAATAAAATATGGTTTCGTAGTTTACCCAAACCCTAATTTGGGAGATTGGCTTCACAAACCAGTCTACGGGCCGTACATAGACATACGACTCTTAGATTGGATCGTAGAAGCCCCTAGAAGTTAGACAGTTTTAGAAATCTTACCTAGGGTCCATGAGCCTCATTCATGGCTCATAAATTTAACTATAGGACATAAAGTTGCCTCATGGACTAGAGTGCACCATAATTTTGCTCACTGGAAGTGTTCTATAAGTCAATGTACGGGCTGTGGTGTGAACCACAACCTATAGAACCTGTTGTAGAAGTACTTCTTATAGCTTTTCTAGCCCAAGATGGCAGCTTTGACCTTGTACCTGCATACCCTTCCCAGAACACACTATTATCTTATATTCCACCAGTCCAAAAGTCTTAAATTACAACTAAAAGCAATAAAATGAAACTAACTACAACTCAAAAAAGCTACAAACAAAATGAAAACACTACTATACATCAAATATCTTGGGGTGCCTCCCAAATAGCTTCTGATTTATTATCGAAACACAAATTGGATCACTTGATTACTCAGACTTCATCAATGGCCAAAACTTCCATCTTCAGGTTGTTTGGCTTTTGCATCAACTGATAGATATTGAAGACGACTTCTTCATCATTATTTGAAACTTGAGTTATCCTGATTCCATGTCTACTAGTACTCACCCAGTGGCTAGGAAAGGCCTAAGATGATTAGGACTTCAAAGTGGACTTTGCAATCAAAAATCACAAAGTCTGCGAGGAATATAAATTTTCCATCTTGACAAGGGATATAATATCCCCACAGGTTTTTTCACCATCTTGTCAGCCATCAACAACTGCATATTTATAAGAGCAGGGGCTTCCAAGCGTAGCTTCTTGAATACCACAAAAGGCCTTAGATTGATGTTGGCGCCTAGATCACATAATGCCTTTGCGAACGCAACATCTCCAATGGTGCATGGTATGGTGAAAACCCCAGGATCTTATCGCTTCTAAACTTAGACCTTATGGCTATTGCACTGCAATGTTGAAGCTCTTGAGAGAGCTCCTGAGTCATAACACACATCTTGGTAACAAAGTCCTTCATGAAATTTGCATACTTAGGCATTTTCTCCGATGCTTCGATGAGAGGAATATTGATGGAGAGTTGATTTATCATGGCTATGAAGTTCTAGAATTTACCTTCCTCTTCCTTCTTTTTTGAGTCTCTGAAGGAAAGGAGGGGGAGGTCTAGGAATGGGTTTCAACTTCTGTAGCATTACTGTTGTATCAGTCTCCGCATCCTTCGCACGAGCATCTCTGGTTTCTACATCCTTGCTCTCAACCATCTCCTCATGAACATTATCATCTTCAACTGGCATAAGAGGGTCAATAGTCTATTTTCCACTACGTGTAGTCACTGCCATACGTTGGCCCTCATTCTTTAGGTTCTGAATTGTGTTGCTGGGCAGTGTGCCTTTCTGGCACTGGTTCAATTGAGTTGATATCTGACCAAATTATTGCTCCTGCTTCTTGATAGAAATAGAATGAGACTTAATTTTCTTATGTATACTGGAGATGTCAAATTTCATCCCCATCAAGGTTTCATTCTGAGTGCGAACCTTCTTTGACAGTTGGTCGAACATCTCCTCAATTATAGAGCTACCAAGACCATAGTTTTGATTATGTGGTGGCACATATGGACCATTTCTATAACCATCTCTACATCCCCACTCAACATCTCTGTCCTGGCCCTTGTTCCTGTCATAGTAGCCTCCTCAATTGTTGTCTCTGAAGGCATCATCTTTTTTAAAGTTTTGAGCTTAGTTTCCTTGTCCTTAAAGTCGATAGTCCTGATTAGACCCTTAGGCGTTGGATTGTAAACCTAATCAGTGATGAAGAAATTATCTCACACCTACAACTCTACAAAGACGGACAGACACTCGGTTCCCTCTAGGCCTGAGAGAACCATCACACAACCTGTACTTATCATGCATATGTCCATGGCAACTCTACTGAGATAGGAGATCAAAATATG
>JBCEWC010015777.1:0-13517 GCA_038996855.1 Solanum aculeatissimum
GAACCACGTTAAATTTTCTAGTGTCTACTTTGCTCTATTTATTCCTCCAAAAATTTATTGTTCACTCCGCTGCGTGGCACGCAGCGGAGTGAACAGTTATACCCTGTCCCTTCTCCTTAATATTGCATAAGAAAATGAAAGGAAGAAAGTAGCGTTAAAGATCATTTAGCCATTTAATTTATTATCTATCTATCTATGGGTGCATTTATGTAGGTTTTCCAAAATGAATTATGAAGTCCAAGTTCCTCCGCCCCATCCTCGCCGATCCATTTCAGTCATCTTGTTTGCTAAGAATAATTGTTATTTTTACAAAATCAAATCATAATTAATTATTAATATTTTTATTTCTATTTTTACTTAATAAATGTAGAGAGAGAATGAGAGATTAATATAGTCATACAGATACTAATATTAAATTGTGATCAAAGAATAAATAAAATAATCTAATTAATTTACTATCTTAATTAATATTTTCTTAAGATACTTACGAAAATAAAATATAAAGTAAAATAGTGTTGTTTACCAAAAAGGCATTGTAGTTGGATTTTTCATTCACAAAATTTTATTAATAAACAATGTGATACAAATCTGTTCCTCCATAGATTCTTTTCTTCTGAGATTTCTCCACGATTCGAGAAAATATCTCTAGAATTTTTGAAATATTTGAGATTTTTTTTAAAGAATATAATATTTTTATATAGACATGAATTAAGATTTAGAATAGAGTAGTCTAGAAGAAACTTCGACTAAAATACGACTAATCTTGCAGAGTCTTACAAAATTTCAATACCTACCAGTATATTACTAGGTTGTTAAACTGTTACACTAAAATATGTGAAGAAGTTTTCACGAATCCACCTGGTTAGCAATATATAATAATCACTAAAATGTAATATGCCCTCGTTTCATTATGACCGTAGAATAAAAGAGAAAGGAGTTACGCTCGTGACTGAAGCCCATTTGCTTGTACTTAATATAAATGTTTATTTAAATGGTTCAGACCTTAAGTCATCAAATACACTTATTCATATTAAGAATTAAGCCTTGATTTAGTCAAAATAGATATTGAACGAAGTTATTGTATCATCAATGAGTATTATTCTGTCTGTAAATAATTTTTTTCACCCTGCTGTCTAGAAACCACCTGTACCATCATAATTATCACTATCGATGTCAAGTGTCAAGCACCAACCACCAACCATTTGGTTTTACTCAGTTTCTCTTGTAAACCAAATGAGATTTTTAAAATAAAAGGAATTGGCTTCAAAAAGAAGAGAAAGGAGGACTATTCAAAATCATTTTCCATTGATGTTGAAGCATTTACTGGTAAATTCACTTCAACTGCTAATATACTACAAGGGAACATGTTCATCCCAGATTTTTACATACATTAAGCAAAATATCTACAAAAGTCCAGCTTAATTTTGAGAGACACTTGAATACAGACCCTGTATCCAAACTTAATATCCGAGATCATAACTAGGTATGCAACTATACTGCAGCTAACGGGCAGATAGAGCCATCACTTGGTGCAAAAATTATAAGTCTAGGGGTGTTCCTGAATACTTATTCTTCAGTTACTTTTTTGAAGCGTTCCTCAAAGTCTTCCAAGCCTCATTATTCATGGCATGGCAATGAGCTGAAACGCCAGTCCAGAATTTGCAAGGAGCAGCCACATCACAGACATAGCAATAACACTGCACCAAATCCCAAAGGCACAAACGATAATTTAATTTAACTATATAAGACAAAGTTATGAAGCATTAGAATGTATTACAACAGTAGAGTGTTTCATGTTTGTAGAGACACTCATTAAAATTCCAATTCAGAACTGTCCCGTTTTGGATCTAACAATGGATTGCTTAGATATTTCTTTCTTTCTGAACAAGTTCAATTATTGAACATATAAATAGTCAGACATCAACCGAACACGAGTTAGCTCTCACCTACACCAGAAAGTTTTCATGGCAATACACAGAGAAATTAGTATCAAAAACTTGTCCTGCAAAAAGCATTGCATATTCTGCCAAAATAGTTTTCCAATGAATAACTGGCATTGCTAATCTCACGACTTAAATTACTAGAAAGAATCAGCTTTTTCTATTCAGTAATTCAGTTATATCTTCTATAGATGTTTCTTACCTAATTCTTTTTTAAAAAAAATTTAAAAAAAAGCTAAAACAGAAGTAAAACAATGACAGAAGCTTACTACTGAAATACCTGAAGCTAGAACATTATACTAGAATTGGATGCATAAATTAAAACTTTAAATGAAATAAGCAGAATGACTTGGAAGACCCTTATACTTGGCTTAGATTATCAGTTGGATCCCTGTAGTTCAGAGGGTTTCATCCAGGCATTTGTAATTGTTAAACCACACTATTTTAACCCCTCTGATCGTTGCCCGATCCTATTTGGCAACTTGATTTTTGAATTGAAAACATGGATACATTCAATTTTTGACTAAAAATTCACCTCTTTCTTCTTTCCCCCCAACCCACCCTCATTTCTTTACCCTAACCCCACACCCCACCAGGGGCGGAGCTACCGTCTGGTTAGGGGGATTTGATGTAGAAGAGAGAAGGGGGGAGGAATCTGATGAAGAAAAAGAAAAGAGGAAGAGTTTAAGAAGAAAGGGGGCGATTATTTCATTTAATTGATTTTTAACATTTAATTTCTTACGTGTCATTAAAAATGAGACGGAATCCCACATGTAGTTGTTTGTATTGCATGCATATTTATCGGATGCGAAAAGGGTTTAAAAGATTGAGTTTCATTGGGCTTAAGCGTTCCGCTGGCAAAGTCGTGAGTAGAAAGGCCTAGATGAAAATCCGAGCCAAATATAAGGATCTTCCATGTCATTCTGTCAATGAAATAATCACAATAGCACTGCACTAAAACCCAAAGGCACACTCTGATGATTAATTTAATACTACAACAATAACTATCCGCCAATCCCAACCTAGTTGAGTCCTAAAAATGATTAATCTAATGACATAAAATTTCAGATAATTAATAAAATGAAACAAATATTACCATTGCACAGTGATCCTGGTGAGGTGTCTTCTCAAAGGGATGTTTCGCGCAGATATGCCTTGGATGAGGAAAATCTCGACATGCCACCTTTTCACCATCAAGATCAATAATCATTTCAGTCATAGAATCCCATTAAGAATAAAAGGTTTATTCAAGGCCAAAAAATATATACAACCGCACATAATTAAAAATGGTAGCCAAATGATGGCTTAAAATAAGAAAAATGAGGAACCCCTCTTGGAAAAAACTAGTGATTAACTATATCTAGCCTTGTTCAGCAACTACAAGCAGAATCAAGGATACATGTGTAAAAAGGTAACTGCACATAAATAAGGAATCGCCACAGAGGAAGAGCAAAGGATAATAATCCATTCTTTTGTTTGTTCCCTAGGAAGTAAAAATTAGTAACGTCATCCACGATCAATCCAACACTTGTTAGTTGTGCACCAAAGAAGTACTCCCTCCGTTTAAACGAAATTATCTAGTGGTACAGAGTTTAAGAAAATAAAGAATGATTTTTCAATTTTGTGGTCCTATATTAAATTTATGTCAAATGTATCAAAATACCTTTTAATCTTGTGCCCTTAAACATACCGTGTGGAAAGTCGAAATTAAAGTATTGTCAGAAAAGGAAATGGCTCATTCTTTTTTAAATAGAGGCCGTATATTTTTAATATAGAGCAAGAAAAAACTCAACCTGGACAGACATTGAAATCAGACTAATGATAATGTTGTTCAGGTTGTGAGTTCACATTTGTACTACTTCACCCCAACTCTGACAGAAGATTACCAATCTCATTTCATGCTAAGGGAATGTGGTGTTCGATTTAGAGGTAAAAAGTTCACTTTGTCAATAATGATGTGATCTCTAACGGAAAATAAAGATCACCTTAAATGTAAGTGTAGCCACATTGCACATATGAGATATGCTTTATTGAACTAGTAGAGAGTAACATTTTTCCCTGGGCTCAAGCCTCCAAGTTCATAGACTCATAGTCAAAGAAATGCCATCATCATACTAAATCCAAACCCCTCTTTTTCATTGCCCTATTACAACAAGTCATCTCGCTTTCCGCATTTATAATTACAGTTCTCCTATCTTAGATAGCTTCAATCAGCTCTTTTTCAGAAAAATTTACATGTTTCTCTAATTGTTAATCTGTTATAAGAACCTAATCATTAATAAACTAAACCACATTTTATGTAGTGTACAATTTTATATAAGAAAGCTTCTAGTATAGACTTTCTAGCCATTCAAAGCTAAAGAGAAGTAGAATCAGTAAAAGAAGAAGGAAAATACAACCAGCATTCCACAACCCCACTCAAGCCTTAACGGAGGGATCCCAATTCCAGCAATTTAAAGTCTAGAAACTGAAGGTAAATAAATGTTGGAAACAAGAAAAAAGGAAACCCCTATTTGCTAAAAACTAGAGATTAAATGTACCTGTCCTTTTTCAGCGACAACACAGAGGTCGGAAGCATCAAGATTATTCGAAACAGATAGCTTCGAGATATCTATGGATTCATAAGGATTAAAATCTAGGATGAAGCACTCCTCTTTCTCTTCAAATTCCTTCAATTGCTCTCTCTTTTTGAGGCAGAATACAGGTCTCAATGGAGTTCCTTCATCGGAGGGTGATGTAGATAAGTCTACTACCAATGGGGTAACACAATCCGAACTTTCAAGCTTCTTCACCATTTTCAGTTCTGATGGTAACAGGAGAAGTGAACGTTTGTTCAAATTTCAAATTCCTTTTGGGGAAGAGGAGTTAGTCCCTAGACCTTCAAATTCCATCCCCCACGATGGGCCCTAGAAGCCTTTTCTTCGACAAAAGAGGCCTTGGGGGAGGGTGAATGGGCTAAACTTAAATGTAAGTCAGGGGCCAATTGGGCCTGCTTTCAACAATAGAGGAATTTCCTTTTCGAAATGGATAAATGCGTGAGCAGACAAACATATGATATGTAATTACAATATACCATTTTAGGTTGAAAGAATTATAGTTTACAATTATAGTTAGGATTTTGTTGATAGTCTATGTCTCTCTCTCGCCTTTCCTATCTCTCTGCAATCTCCCTCACATGTCGCCGTCATCTCTCCTCACCTCTCTCTCCTCTTTCTGTCTCTCCCTCTCAACATTTGTACAAATTATAATAATTAATATGTAAATACAAATGTTAACTATCGTTCATATAAATACAAATGATAAATGCTAATTATACAATTTTTCTTCAGTGATACAAACTGCAAATACATATATATTGGACACACATTATATTTGTATACAAATTATATCCGGATACAAATTGTCGCATTTTATGTGGCATCTTATTTTTTTAGTCTGTCCAAAAAGAATATCATTGTACTATAATTAGAAAAAAATTTACTTTAAAATTCTCCTTTTACGCTTAATTAAATGAATCTAAGTCACACAAATATCTAAGAATTGCTTTATGGCACAAATTTCAAAAATCTTCATTTTTTTCCTTAAACTGCCAAGTCAAATGGTGCCACATAAAATGATACATAGAGAGTATATTAAGCTTATATGTAATTTACACCTATCTCTAAGAGTTAGCTTCTATTAATTATATGAACAGTTAAATTTAAATTTTCATGTTAATTAACTCTCTCTTGCACGCCCACATCAACCTCCATCTTCGTCACTGTTTTATGTCTTCCTTCCTTCTCTCCATCATGATTTTCATCGTTAAATGCTTAAAATAGAAATATAAAATAACAACATAATAATTTGAGGTTTATGTCTATTTAACCATTATTTTAAGTCATGTATCTATGATAGGTTTTAGTTTATTTTATTTTATAATTTTTAAAAGTTAAGGTAAAACTCAACGATTTAGAATTTTTTTTAAGTTTTCTTTCATGGCTAATAATTCTCCGAACAAGAAGAATGTTATTTATTGTTGCTCAAAAAAGAGCATGAAAATTATCAATGTGATTCTCGATATTCTCAATTACTCAAATTTGAGAATTTAAAAATGCAACAATTTTTACGAACAAAAGAGAAAGATAATATGTAATTTACTACAAATGGAAGAAGGGTTTATGCAATAACTATGAGAAACTTTAACGAGGATGAAGATAAGAAATAACTACGATAAACCTTAACGAGGAGGAAGATGAGAAATGGACTTTTTGGATCAAATTGAAATTATAAATGTATTTAGCACATTATTGAGTTAAGATTATATGTATCTAATTTTTATCAGTGTATCTGGTTAAATGTATATGTATCTGCATAAATATATGCAAGTATTGGAGATTTACGCATATATATGGCACATTATTCATGTATCTCGCGTATTATCGAGTTAAGATTATATATATCTAGTTTTAAATCAGTGTATCTAATTAAGTGTATGCATATTTGATAAAATATATGCATGTATCTGAATGATAGTTCATGAATCTGAGTTAAGAAGTCTAAATTTTACAAAAAGAAGGATTTTGAATTTCTTTTAGGAGTTCTGATATGTCATATCTTTTGAAGTTATAACAAACATGATTTTATCCTTAATTAATGATTTTCGACTACATCCCTTAATTAGACACATTTCTTAATTAATAATTTTCAATTATATCCCTTAATTAGACACAATAATTTACATGTGTATCTCGGATACATGTGTTCAAGATCCAAAATAGGGTAAGGAATGTAATATTTTTAAATTCATGTGAATTTAAGTAATTAGCTTCTTAAATAGAGAAATCCGTATAAGTTATCCTTTAAGTAATGGTTGAATCACAAAAAAATTATATTCACTCACCTCTTTTACGTGTAAAACACACTGTAATTATGTAAAAATTATTAAACATAAATTTTAAAATGATTCGAATTCATGAATATATTAGTCTAAATAAATGTTATGAATTAATATAATTGAGTTAATTATTTAAGTCCAATAAATACATATTTAATTAAAGGTAATAGGTGAGCCCAATTTAATGAGTCCAATATCATCCTAGAGGCCCATCTTGATGTCATATGTCAAATGACGTGATATGTCAAGTCAAACAAAGAAGTCAATAGAATTATACCATATGTCAAAATGACAAGTCCACTTCATTAAGGCCCAATATGTCATATCACTTAAATCTGATTGGATGATGGGAAGTTTTTCCTATTATAATTGATCTATTTTACAACTATAAATAAGGATTTTGTAATTCAAAAAAAGGACATCAAGAATTCTAACAAAAAGTTAGAGAGATCTCGTGGATCAAACATCACAAATTTCTCTATAAGTTCAATAATTCAAACATTCAAGCATTCAAGTTCAAAAACAAAGTTAAAAGCAAGCTCTTGAATTCAAAATCAAACTTAATAACAAGTTCAATTGCAAGCATTCAAGCTCAAGAACAAATTCAAGTTTCAAGATGAAGATTAAGAACAAATTCAAAATTCAAGATCAAGAACAAATTCAAAATTCAAGAATAGATTTCAAATTCAAGCTCAAGCTCAAGAGCCCTTGAATTTACACTTGAAAAGACGAATCGGAGGATTCATAGAGATTGTAACACTCACATATTGAAATCAAATACTACAATTGTTGCAATATTTTCATTCTTGATTATTAGTTCTTAACGCGAATTTTATCGTCTACACACACACCCTATGATAAAAATATTGCTACTTATATTTTTGAATATAAATAAATATTGGTATTTAAGATATGCAATATACCATAACATCATGGGGAGTCATGTTATTAAGAGAGAAAACAACAACTGTTTGGGTAAGAATTGAAATAATCTTGACCAAGTAATCAGTACAAATATAAGTAAAATTAAATCTAGAATCTAGAATGAAGTCCCAGCATGTCTTGATATTTTCTCTTTAAGATTTGAAGAAAGGCAGGTCATGAAACTTATTAATTGACCTCTCAGGGCAAGGAGACTTGCAAGTTTGACTAGAATAGTTATATCTTTCTGTAACACAGTAATTCTCTATCATTATATTTTGACAATTAAATTTTCTTTAAAATTTATTTTTTAAGCTATGTTACATTTCATGTCATGACTTACACTTACACTTAACAATATTTAATTATTACGACCAAAACAATCAAGATAGCAACATTCTTGTAGAGTGCTTTGACTATATTTAATGTTTCAATTGGATTTTGTTTTTTATTTCTTTTAATAAAACGCTCATGTGTAAGTTTTTCTAAAAAGAGTGTCTGAATTACCATTTGTATTAACTCAAAATGGTAGAGGTACGCAATTACATATTTAGTTAAGTCTAAGGAGACTGCTATAAAATACTACACTACTAGGAATGCATATTTGTTATGCATATTGATGAGGAATTTGAGGTTGTCTTCCATGTTGTATAATGTATATATACTTCCTCTGTTTGCTTTTACTTGTCACTGTTTCGTCTTTTGAGGTTAACTTGACTAAATTTCAAAGCTAAATTTAATGTTTGAAATTCAAATTTTAGATGGTTAAAAACTATACGAAAAATGTTTTAAGTTGCAATCCTTCTCGTATTAATATAATGTCACGCTTCGAGAGGGTACCCTTGGCATGGCCGGCACTTGAAGAACCATTGTTATTTTTTCAAGAGAACTATCTAGCCTCATCGTCACATCATACTCGACAGCGGAAGAATACTCAGAAAAATAATTATTTTAGATAAATAAAACTCTTATAATAATAGTTTCCAATGAACAAGTTTGAAA
This sequence comes from Solanum aculeatissimum, assembly GCA_038996855.1. NCBI lineage: Eukaryota > Viridiplantae > Streptophyta > Magnoliopsida > Solanales > Solanaceae > Solanum > Solanum aculeatissimum. The sequence continues at coordinate 8,740 of JBCEWC010015777.1, forward strand.
AATAAAAACAATCGAACTATCTCTACTCAATGTTTATGATGCCTCTATCCATCTAGAAGGTGTGAAGACAAGTCTCGGACAACCTTAGCAGAATTAATACTAATACTCACATAAAGAAAGAAAAGAAAAACTCCTCCAAAAAGCAAGAAGGACTCACCAACTCTGAGGGTGAAAAATCAAACCTCAATGATGCGCTGACTGAAATCCTCTATCACCTGTATCTGCATCATTAATGATGCAACCCAAATGGACATTAGTACATGAAAATATACTGGCATGTAAAATGGCTCAAGGAAACAATAAAGGCTCATACTCAAATCCATCAACTTGACTCGAAACTCAACTCATCAACTTATAACCCAACTCAATGAATAATGCAAGTTTAATGTTTAAAATCATGCTTTGAAAGATAGACTCAATTTTATGCAACTCAGTTTAAAACATAATATGCTCAGTCAAGTGTTACTTGAAAGTTTCTCTAACCGGCATAATTCTCACCACCTTTAATTTAGTGATATACAACAAAGGCGACGTCATTGTCATGCCTGTCCTAAACTTGCCAAGGTAAAGGACGATCAACTCTCTCTTGGATCCAAAATAAATGTCCATCTTTTTGGGACATGAGTCGCCAGAGCTAACTGCACGACTATCTTACGCTGACAATGTAGTTTATGGGTTAGAGTAATTATTTACTCGCACCCATATCAATGCTCAATACTCCTTCCAAGACTAAAAAATGCTCATGTCAATCAACTGAAAACTCATCTGTTTAAATTATCTCAAATCAACTCAGTTTAATCACTCAGCAACTCAGCCAATCACGAAAATCAATCACAATTCAAACTTAAATGGTCATTTAGACTCCACTCGATCATGCTCATCACATAATACAATTAAGATACTCATTAGATGTGCACACATACAAGCAATATGCTTCTCATGCTCAATTTACTCAACTTAGACAATCATAGCCGTGGTCTCAATCAGATCAATGCAACAAAAGTCATATGGAATAATGCAATTTAGAGTTCATAGTAATGAATGATAATTTTATACTTAAATTTCATATGACCAGCATGTAACTCATTGACTCATTCATAAATATGCATAATGACTTTAAATAATTGTAAATAACTCAAAGATTAAGATTAAGAGATTTTCAATACTCAATTATTGTACATAACTCGACTCAAGTAGACAAAGGGCGCGTGGACAGACTCAGTCCTACACTTTAGGAATTCTTACATACCTATAATTAGGAAGAACGGTCAACCCTCGGATGATCCTTAGGCTCGAACTCAAAACCCTCGTTGTTCTCCCTTCTTCGATGCTCTCAAGAATGTCTAAGTGTCTAATGAGGAATAATACACCTAGGGTACTGATAAAGGACCTAAAACAAGTCCAAAACTTCGTAAGTTTTAATTAAAAGGGGTAGGAAAAAACAAGAATACCCCTCTTAAAAACTACCGAGTGGAACCACGAAACCTCGTCTACGGGCCGTAGTTCCACTTACGAGTCGTCTGGTATCTTGTGGTTCAAGTTTTAGAAATTTTTGTTTCTGAGACTTCAACCTATGAAACATATTATACGAGCCGTAACCAAAATGACGGGCCGTGTGATAACTCCCGACTCAAATATCTAGAAAAGTTGATTTTTGAATCATCAAGCTACGAAACCTATTCCACGGGTCGTAGAATGATGTACGGTCTGTATGACATCTCGTACATGGCCCTCAGACTTAGAAAAATTTCACCAATTCATATGAGCATCTACAAGGCCTCATCTACGGGCCGTAGATCACTCTACGGGTTGTAGATGACCTTAGTGGTTTCTTCCAATGACTTTTCTGTAACATTTTATCAGACTCTCCTGGACATTTGCAGCAGACTTGGTAGAAAGAATTAGGGGGTGTTACATATAATGAAAAAATACATCCTAAAATATTGATAAAAATTCATATAGTTTGACCTCGATAAGTGAAATAGTGACAAATAAAAGTGAACGAAGGGAGTAACATTTTAGAACATTATGTTTTTCCGTAAAATTTATGAGTTCTAAATTTCAGGATATGGTAACAAAGAATTCAGAATAAATTATGTATAAATATTAAGTAAATTTCTTAATATAAATGTACAAATTATGAGTTAAATATATTGAATTTTATCAAAGACGTAGATAGGTAAATCCACCCCTAATCCCCTTCACCCATTTTTAATAAATGGTGATTATAAAGTCCACAAAGCTAGGTATTATGGATCTGATACATTTCATTATCAGTTTGTTCTGAACTTGTGGTTGAATTAAATGACCCTTTTTTGGTCCCAATTATTGCAATTGAGACTTTAACCTTATAAGAACATTAATATATTCATCTAATTTGTCCTTATGCACCCTTATAAGGCAGGAAATGTGACAACTTCCTTCGTTCCATATCATGGACATCCCACCTTTTACGTTTTATAGATTTGAATGTAATTATTGAGAGTGAATATATTCTATCTTGTGAATATTCTACCCAAAAATTTGTTTGTACTTCAAAATATCAATATATAAAATCAGAACAAATAATTATTGAGAAATATTCACTTTAATTTTTTAAGAAAAGATTCAAAAATATATTTATTTTAATTTAGAAGAAGAAATATACAGTAATATTGATGTCTATCATGTGTACCTAAAGCTTTATCCATTTTTTATTATTTTTGCTATAGGATTGTCTAAGCTTCGTTAATTTTAAATTGTTAGATTATTTTTGTTGGTTTTGTTTGATTTTCAACTTATCTATGTAATTTTTCCAACTTATTCTCTTATATATTTGTTGTTTTATCTGAGTTTCATTTTTTATTCGTGTCTGTATTTGATTTTAAATTTTAGTTGAATCACGCTGATTATTTTTTTTTTATAACTTTTTCTTTCTTTCATACCTAATATCAGTTTAAGATGTATTTGTAGAGGTGTTATGCCTTCAACAGTATATTTCAAGATTTCAATTGAATTCTAGCAAAATCAAACTGTCGTGGTGATAAAGAATAACACAACTAATTAATTAAAGAGATTAAAGCAAAAACAAATTGAAAAAAGCAAGGAGTATAAGGACAAGAAAGAGTTAAAAAAATAACAAAGAAGAAATCTGGAAAGAAAGATTGAGAAAATGCAAGAAAAAACTCAAATTTTTCCAACAATGATGTTAGATGCAATTGGGGAAGAAGATGGCCGATATAAAGCTCCAATGTCACCATTACACCTTTTTACAAGCTCTCACGAATCTAATATATTTGTATCACACACTCCTTAATTGTTTGTGACACATAGGATGTTTAAGTAAAAAAAATATATTTAAAATGTTGTGTTCTAATGGATTCAAAGGTTCAGTTAGCAAAAGAGTTAAGTAGAAGGATCTAGAACACAAACTTATACAAATACCGTGGTTTATTAGGCCATTTCGCCTTAAATTACATGGTCCCCAATAGCTGCAGTGTAAGTTGTGTTTGTTTAGCTACCTCCCTCTGTATATTTTACTACATACAAGTTAAATCAAAGTAGGTAAGACAACTATGTCTTTAGTTGATAATTAGTCATTGTGGACCAATTGGAAATCCTTCATTTTTCCACTAACTATCTTGACTTGGGCTTGCTTAATTAATTCCTGATTTATTTATTTTTTCGTAACAATAAAGGAAATGCTCACGCCATTATCATATTTTGGTATAAACTAAGAAAGCTAAGAAGTAGAAGACATTAGAGAAAAACAAACGTCATTCTCATTTATACCTTCTTGGGCCCAAGGTAGTTGGGAAAGAGCAATTTTGGGACCTTGATTTATACTAAATTGATCTAAAACAATAGCCCACCTCAATTTTATTTTAGTTTTTTCGTTCTAGTCTTTGACATTTTAGCTGTTCAATCTTGACTTTTTTATTTTATACACTCTCTTATTGAGAGATGACAGCTTCCTGTTCCAAATTTTTAATTCAAAATAGGATTGGGATATATCTCACTTGGTGTGTTCACTCATATTCTTCAAAGTAGGAGGTTCTAATACTCATGTTATTGACTTTTTAAGACAACGATTAGTGCATATATCAAAATCTAAACTGTTAAATATGTTAAAAAGTATAGACTTCTATTAAATTAATACGGGTACAAATTGTTGTAGCCATCGCTTTCTATGATTGTACAATTATTTTTAAACATGTGAACTTATAATTTCAAGTTTGGAGATTGTCCAAAATAATTTCCCAAAAAATAACTTAAGAAAAATAAAGAGAAAGGAATTTTTAAGGTGCGTTTTTTGAAGCGTCAAACATCTCATCGTATAAAATTTCATCGCAATCGAGCATCAACTTTTCCTCGGGGAAGGTGATCTTATCCTCATTATGACCGTAGAAATTAAACAATCAATCTTGAGTCATGCGTCAATCTACCTCTACTCAGCTTCAGACGAAGCGTTAGAGTGTAGACATGTTCTACTAGATAGTCTTTTAGGAGCCGTTTGGTAGGAGGAATTAGAGGAAATAATTCATGGATTAGGAGAATATATTAGTTAATACAATATTTGGTAGAAATTTGACCCATGTATTAACTAATTCATGTATTAGTTAATACCATAAACATGGTATTAACTAATACCTCCCATTTGGTGGTATTAGCTAATACCTTGGATTTAATACCATGAGATTATATATAAAAGTAAAAAATATCCCTCAAATTTTTTTACACTTTTTTTTATTTTCTTGATTTTATGTTTTATATTTGTAGTTTTGTACTAGTAAATTTAT
>JBCEWC010015778.1:0-13517 GCA_038996855.1 Solanum aculeatissimum
ACACTACACCACACAAACATTAAACGTAACAATTTGCTTGAGAATTCGCAAAGGTTCTAGCTAGAAAGGTGTCAAATCATGAGCATTTTTACGACTCATCAGCTGCCCAATAAAAATGTGGCCCTGGTTCAAAGGTTGGATATTGTGCACCTCAACTCAGGTCAAAAGCTTAAGTTGAGGGTGACTGCTACAAAGGAAGTACACCAAATGGGAAAGGAAGCATAGGAGTGCAATGAAAAAGGGGAAATTGTGCTATGGGTGCGAGAAAAATGAATGGATGCCTAAAATAATGAGCTAAAAATAATAAGAATGTGAAAAATAAAGAGGTAATGAGCTGAAAAATTAATCATAAAGCACTTGAGGAGGTTTGAAATAGGAAAAAGGGAGAATAAGTTGAAAATACAAGTGTTGGTAAGGGAAAAAGTGTAAAATAATGCAGTGTCAAGGAGGGTCATTAGTCACTATGTTCCCAAAATGTCTAACCAAAGCCCGTTAAGCGTACGTTAGAAGTTTACAAACTCCTATAGTGATCCTAGTCCAAGTAGTTGAAGATCATAGTCATGAGTATCGGGGTAAGCCTATGGTATTGTGCACAGTGTTTGAATATCTTTGTGTGTGAGAGAGTTTTTTACAGTCCCAAGTATTGAATTTGCTTTTGTTACTCTAAGTGAGAGATGGGACTTCTTTTTGTGAGAGCACTTAACTTGCATTGTTGATTGTAGACTATCTCGATGATTGTTGATTTGAGCATTGCCATATCAGTCATAGTTGCACTGTTGTATTGATTTGCATGAGTTTGTATAATAATTGCCTGATATATGTACTAATGAGTTTAGTTGGGTATCTGAGACTGATTTTTAGTTGATTTATGCCATTAGATTGAGGTTTGTGTGTTGCTATAACTACTTATGTAGATTAAGTCTGTCGCTTGAGGACAAACAAAAATTTTAAGTTGAGGGTATTGATGTGCTGCAAAAATATAGCACTTTTGATGCTTAAAACTTAGGATTTTGCCTGTTATCAAAGCAATGTTAGTATGTTTGATGTGTTTTTGTGTTGTTTTTACAAGATTACAGGAATCAGGGTGATTTTGGGGAAAGTGCTGCAGAATTGAAGTTTTTGGTGAGTTACAGACAACTCTATAGGTCGTGGTTCACTCAACGAGCCACAGGTTGGTTTTGTGCATCATATCTAGTGAAGGGCAAGGTTTCAGATGTTGCACCTACGAGTTGTTAGGTGAGTTGAAGATCTTTTCATGATCTGTAGGTAGTTTCATAGGATGAAGATCAAAAAACATGTTGAATGCTGAAGTATTGTTAGATCAAGTTACTTATGAGTCTTAAGTCTAAAGACGGGTCATAGATAAGGTTGTGCTTGGAGGATCAAGATTTTTAAGAGTTTTAGAGCTAATAGACGAAACCCCTTACAGGTTGTAAGTCAGGAGATGGTCCATAGGAAGGTCTCATAGGTTGACAATAGATTTGTGCATTGAAAGGATACGAAGCCTAGGTACGGGTCGTGGTTCCTCATACGGCCCATAACCTTGCCCGTTTTACCTTCCAATTCTAGTTTTTTCTATTTTATTTGGATTTAGTTTTTACTTATTATAAATAGATTTTTAGGTTTTCTTTATATATGCAACGTGAGAGAACATTGAGAACTCAAAACCTTACGATTGTTTTTGATCTATAACATTGTGATTTCTGGTGAAGATTCGAATTGTTTGTTCTTTAATTCATCATTATAAGTGTTTAATTATGCTATTCTATAACATGATTTCTTCATCTACAATGACCATGCATAGTTAAATCCACAACTAGGGTTGTGGGAACCATTAAGAACTAACAAAGTAAAATTCAGTTAATTCATAATTCTCGGAAAGTGTGTATATATGTATTGATTATGTCCTTTGATGTAAATGTTTTTTTAAAGATGGCCAATGTTAGAACTTGTCCAATTTGTTATCGACTGGATCAAGGTGGTAATGAATGGGAAAAGAAAATAATTAATAGGATTCGATGTGATCCATCTCATCTAATCAACCTAACTGGATTAAGGGGTGATTGTACTGAAACAAAAGGTAAGGGTTAGTAATGTCACACTACGGGGATGGATCAAATCACATAGTAAAATTTTCCTCTTTCCTGGATCAAAGGTTTATGTAAACTTAACTTACCATTTTGTATGCTACACACTGAACAATATTACAATTATCCGAATATACTGAATTAGGGAACTATGGGAAATACAATACCCTAGTTACTTCTTCCACTGATTTCACAACACTTGCCCTTGACTGATTGCACTAGTTTAGGTTTAATTTTTACTTTTTACAACCCCCCCTTTTGGGAAATAAGTAGATTAATTCGCTCTAATTTCTCATAATTTCTCCAGATCTAGCCATATTCCCTGTGGGATTCTACCCTAACCTTTGTTAGGTACTATATTTTGGCAGTGATCACTTATCCTCTAATTGGAGGTGTAGTTTGGGCGACATCAAAAGGCTCCTAGTATGGGTAGTCTTGAGTCTATTCAGAAGGAGAATAAACCCTTAGCTAAGGATGTTTAGAGGCTACATAATGGGTTAGTGAGATTATAAATTTCTGAGAATGGCAGTGTACTTACTTCTATTGACAATCACTCATCTTTGATGAATCAGATTCACACGAGTAGTATGAGGATGAGAAACTATGTCAGATTCACAATAAGGTGGTTAGAGGATAGGCTAAGGAAGCCAAGATCGATTCTGCGGGAGTTTTGACGATCAGGGATCATATCTGTGTTCCCAAGGTGGGTGACTTGATCAGATTGATGCTTGAGGAGGCTTATTGTTCTAGATATTCTATTCATCCAGGGGCTGCGAAGATGTACCATGATCTGATTTAGCATTATTGGTAGTACGACATGAAGACAAACATATCATATTTTACATCCAAGTGCTTGACATGTCAGCAGGTCAAGTGTGAGCACTTGAGACCAAGAGGGGAGCTTCAGAGGATACTTATTCCCGAGTGGAAATAAGAGCGCATTGACATGGACTTTGTTATTGGCCTACCTCCTACTGCTAGGGTTTTGACTCTATTTGGGTTGTGATAGACCAGTTTACCAAGTTTCCACTTCATTCTGGTCAAAGTAAAGTATACAGCTAAAAAGCTTGCCCAACTTTATATCAGTTGAATTATGAGACTTCACGAAGTCTCGGTATCTATTGTATTCGATTGAGGGTTGTTGTTTACTTCGCACTTTTGGAGGGCTTTACATCATGGTTTGGGTAACCATTTGTATTTGAGTATAGCTTTTCACCCCAAGATCGATGGCTAGTCCAAGAGGACTATTCAGGTATTACAGGATATGCTTTGAGCCTATGTTATTGATTTTGGTGCTAGATGGGACCAACACTTGGCCTTGGCAGAGTTTGCATACAACAACAGTTATCATTCCAGCATTCAGATGGCCCCTTTTGAGGCCTTATACGACCGAAGGCGTAGATCACTCATCGGGTAGTTTGACACAGTAGCAGTGGTAAGCATGGGTGATCATATGTTGAAAGATGATCTAGAATGGGTGCGGTTGATCTAAAGTAGATTAGTGACAACCCAGAGTCGCCAAAAGAGCTATGATAATAGGCGGGTTCGACCCTTAGAATTCATGGTTTGTGACATAGTTTGAATGAAGGTCTTACCTTTGAAGGGTGTTATGAGATTCGAGAAGAAGGGCAAGCTCAATCCAAGGTTCGTTGGCCCTTTTAAAGTTCTCGACAAAGTGGAGAGATGGCTTATAGACTTGCCTTGCAACCCACCCTATCTTCAGTCCATCATGTGGTTCATGTTTTAATGCTACGACGTTATATTCCAGATAAGTCTCATGTGATTTCCATGGATTCAGTTGAGTTGAGCCCTAATTTGACTTGTGAGGAGCAACCGGTAGCTATTTTGGACAGGCAGGTAAGAAAGTTCAGGACTAAGGAGATCACTTCAGTGAAGGTCTAATGGAGCCATAGACCCGAGAGTGAGGCTCCTTGGGAGATAGAGTATGATATGTGTGTCAGATACCCTCAGTAATTTGATCCTTCAGGTATGTCCCTTATCTCATGTTCAAGGACAAACATTATTTTTAGTAGTAAATGATGTAATGACCATGAAGGTCATTTTTGGCAATTTCGACCAAATTACCATTTTACTCTTCCCAAAAGTTATCTTGGATCATTTTTGGATGAATCAAAAAGTTAAAATTTTAAAATCTTCTAAAAAGTTGGAGTATTGCAAAGGAAAGAGTTTTAAAAGGCTTAACGTTGGAAATTTTGAGTTTTGAGGTCATTTTGAGTTTCGTGCATTAAAATTTGATTCTGTTGATTTCATCAATTTTGGAATGTCGAATCTAGTCTAGGAAAACTTGTAGAACTGCATTTGGAGTTAAAACAGAGATTTTAGGCCCCAAAGTTGCATTTTTAGTTCATTTAGGATCATAAGTTTGACTTTGGTCAACATTTAGAATTCGGAGGCTCGGATCAAAATTTCATCAGTTTCAATGATTTCGGGTGGTGAAACTAATGCTAGAAATAGCTTCGTTATAATTTTTAGCGCTTCCGAGAATATTTTAAGTTTTTTAGTCTGAAACTAGTTTAAATGATTATTCTTGGGTTCAGAACCACAGAGGTTCTGGATTCGAATTCTGACAGTTCCATTGAGTCCAAAGTGTCATTTCTGGTAGGGTTCCATGTTTGATTTGTATTCATGGGGTTCCGAACGAATTTCTGAGGGTCCAGTTCTTGATTTTTGTAGGTTGTGTGTTGTTGGTGCAGCTATATCTGGTGCCACTGTCACGACCCAATTCCAATCGTGATGGCGCCCGCTAGGTTCCACTTACAGGCAAGCCAAAACTCCAACCCAAGAGTACTTGTCCTAGCATCTAGTCCGTTCTCAAAATAAAATAATAACCTTATAATCAACAAAATCTACCCAGAAGCTGGAAGTCAGTTGTACAAAATCACAGTAAACAAAAAGATACATATAGCTAAAACATAATATAGTGTGTGTGTGTATATATTCAACCCGAGAGTGCTTCTACAAAATACATAATACTAATGTATAAGGCCAGATTTTGAAATAAAAAACGGCCATAAAAAAAAGGATATTGTGATGAGGCCAGAGTTGTTGGTGCTCACCAAAAGAAGTCTCATGTGCTCTCGGATCCCCAGAAATTAGCGCCCTCGACTGGTACATGAACTTGAACCATGGAAAAATGCAGAAGTAGGGGTGAGTACTAGAATAAGGCACCCAGTAGGTATCATCGGCCGACTGACTGAAATAATATACAAACTGAAGCTCAAAAGTAGATAAAAAGCAATTGTCCCACACCTCAATCCCTTAACCCCAACTTGAACCAAACCTAGAATCGTACGGGGGTGCAAGGCTCTAATGTCTACGTTTGTACACTAATCAAGCCCCATAAGCTCGAGAGGTACACCCGCACACAAAGTAGAACTGGCAGTCATCATGAAATCCCTCAGAACTATCGCAAAATCTCATAGAACCATTATAGAGCCCAACTTTCCACATCATCAGAATAGCGGTCAGTTGTACGTGGGTGTAAGGACCTAGTATCTAAGCTTGAATGCCCCCTGATCCCCCATAAGCTCAGAGGGTACACCCACGCACAAACAGGGTGTGAAAGGTGAGTGGATCCCCAGGTAACGATCGGGAAATATATCCCATCGCTATATTTATGATAAAAAAAAAATTATTTGATTGGTATTTTCTTGGTTTGTTTGATGTGATTTATTTGGTTGGGTATTAATTGATGTTAATTTGGTCTTACATCGTATTTAGTTATTTTTGTTGGTGTTAATATTATTCATAATTGTTAAAAAAAATGATGCTAAGTTTGTTGATTGTATTTTGTATTTATAAAAGTAAAAAATAGTTAAACTTTGAAATCAAACATTTCACCAAACAGTCATTAACTATTTTTTGGTTTTTACGAATACCAAATACAATCAACAAACTTATCATCATTTTTTTTAACAATTATGAATAATATTAACACCAATAAAAATAACTAAATACGAGTTAAGACCAAATTAACATCAAATAATACTCAACCAAATAAATCACATCAAACAAACCAAGAAGATATCAATCAAATACCAAAAAACTACCAACCAAATATATCATACGCAAATAAACCAAAAAAAATACAAAAAAAATACTCAAAAATTACCAACCAAATAAACGATATCAACCAAACAACTTAAATAAATAATCAACCAAATAAATCACACCAAGCAAATCATTAAAAAAAATTACCAACTATACCATCGTCAATTCACAAAAAAAAAACACTAACTATTTTCGTCCAATACAAATAAAACTCAAAAAAATTATTTATTGTTGGTTAATATTATTTTTTAGAAAGAATTTTTTTTAAAGGTAATATAACACATTTAAGGTAAAATTCAATCTCTTACCTCAATAATTACAAATAATAAATTAATGAAAGAAGAAAATCCATTTTTTCCTATGTTTTGTTATTCTCATTCTTTTTCCTTCTTTTTTTTTTTTGTATTTTCCCCGTGTATGAGAGAGACAAAATTTTTATTTTTCTTTTTTCCGTTTTATTTTTATTTTCCCCATGCATGTATAATAGCATGAGATGATATAGATGTAAATAAAAAACTTAAATTTGTAAATATTCTTGAGAGTTGACATGATTTGTAATATAGACTCTTAAAGTGTATAATCTTGCAGTTTTTCCCTATAAAAAACTTAGCATTAAATTGTATTATTGCTAAGTTGATAATTACTATCTTATTAGTTACACCAATTTCAAATTATAGATAATTACTTTCAAAATAGACCCTAAAAGTAGGAATTCCTTGCCTTTTTTTTTTGTTCAAATTGGTTAGAGGTATACATCATTCTTCCTAAAACTTCACTCAGATTAATCTTTCTTTTTTTTTGTGTGTGTCAATTTTATTTTATAACTAGTGATTCTCTTTAAACTCTTTGAAGGATCAATAACTCTATTTTGAATTCTCTCATGGACATTCTCTTATATAAGAAGGAACAGTTGAGCTGCTTCAGTTGTCTGCTTCATCGTCCTTATTTTATTTTTTCTGGCTACTCAAGCATGCAACAGGTCGACATGTCTGCTTGAGCAGCTTGAGGATATATCTGTAATTTTTCGATGATTCTTTCATTTTAATTTGTTTGTTTTAATATTAGGGACTTAATGTATATTTAATATTTGATAGTTAACAATAGTGTTAAAAAATATGTTACGTAGGAGCATAAAAAATATCATAAATTGTGATGATTGAGAACTTAAAATGTTCTAAAAGTAAATTAAAAAAATTTATAAATCACAGGAATTGACAACTGAAAATATCTATAAAAAAACATATAAAATGTTTTAAAAAGTTTCACCTTCGAAATTTTAGCAGTGCCACATAAATTGGGACAAGAGGAGTAACATATATTATTATAGTACTATAATTCTCAATATTAATAACATATTACAATTTAATTAACTTTCTAAATTGTATCTATATCACACAAATTGAGACAAAAAAATAACAAATTAAATATTAGGCTTGTACTAGCACGGGCAAAAATATGTAGTAAGTCAACACTTGTTATTTTTATAAGACAATTAATTTATATAATTAAACTAATTTTTTTAAAAATTCACAAATGAAAAGTTTATGGCCTGATATTTTGCATAATTATCCCTACTTTATACTTATTGTAGATATAATGAAATGGATTTTCATTATCGTGCAAACACAAGAATAAAAATATATATTAATTTAGGACAACATACATCACAATGGGTAACAATGATCCATAGAAAGTAACATGTAATATGTTTTTCTATTCCTATACAATTACCTATTTGTTTCCTAATAAAAAATTAAGTTAGTAATTAACTAGTGAAAGCGGAAAACTCAGGAAAAGCTAAATCCCATTCCATATCAAATTAGGTTTAAACTCAGGATTTCTTACCCCTATAAATTAATTAGAAGCTCTCAATGAAATTTCAAATAGTCTTTCAATATGAGTCATCGTCGTTACTTGTTTGGCTATTCTTGCGACGTCAACCAACTTTCCATAACAGAATCTTCAGAGAGTTGTCATGAACCATCTTCTTCTTTACCGCTTTTAGACATTAGCTTTTCGTTACGCATTCGACATGATGCTTGGCATGTACCATCTTCAAATAATGTACCACAACTCCACCATACAGGAACAGATGAGGAAATCATATTGCGACGCATCTATCTCACATCTTCACTTGTCATGTCCTACGACAGATTCTACTTTGAAATTTCAAAACTGTTTGGGGATTGGGAACTGGAGTTTCAACCTCAACGTGACTTTTTAGTGGAGTGTATAGTGAGTCAGATGCGTAGCATCGCTGAGTCTAACAAGGGTCATCGTGGAATATTGGAGTTATCTGTGGATATAAAGTTGGTATCCCGTGATTTTTTTGAGGAAAGTTTTTTGTTTCCACAACAAGATTTATCATCAGGATATGGTATGGTGCCAGCTAGTAAGTCATCCATGCAGTCGTTATTGAAGACTGATGAAAAAAGTACCAAAGGCGATGATTGTATGGTTTGTCTAGAAGAGCTTGTGAACAATCATGACATACTTAGCATGCCTTGTTCTCATATGTTTCATGGAGAGTGCATCACCAAGTGGTTAGAGACAAGCCATTATTGCCCTATTTGTCGCTTTGAAATGCCCATCCACGAATAACACATGATCATACAGACAATTCAATTTCACCAACTAGTTTTAGCAAATCTTAGCTTCTTTTGAGATATAGCGGTAGAATGACCGCTATCTTTTCATTTGGACTTACATGATCTATTTAATACTTGGACTGATATAGTAAGAGTTAGTAGTTTATAAATTCTATCAATTGATGTCTTTTAGAAAACACTTGAGAATACATAATAAATCATGCGACTTATGAATTGTCTCGTTGTTTCAATATTGTTTGCAACGCCACACTACTCTTCTAGTTAATGGTAGGCAGTCAGTGGAGCAACATCTTCTCATACTTCTTAGTACATTGTTTTCTTCTTTCTACCTTCGTCTCAAACATCATGTCATTAATTATATCATGAATCAAATTTATAAGATCAAAATAAAACATGTGCATTAAGATTAGACTAAATATCTTAACCTGATCTGCTTTATTAATTATATAATATTAAGATCTACATACTAAATAATTAAAGATTATTTGTTTTCTAACACCTTGGATTTCAATCTAATACTATCAATTAACAAAATATTTTTAACTAATTATATGGTCATTTGTAGTGCTGATGACTAGGGGTGGTATTTGTTGAGGATGATGTTGGGTGGGGTGTGGATAGTAGCTAGTGATTATGGTGTTTGACACTAGAGATTGATTGTGACAAGCGTTGATGGCATAGTGATAGCCAATTGTAGTAGTTGTTGACATATAACGTGGTGATTAAATGTGGTGACTCATGATCGTCATGGGTTATAGTGATTAAGTGATGATGATTGGCTAATGATGGTCGCTGACAGTAATGTTGGTTGTTACTAAGGATGAGGCACGCAGTTGATAATTGGAGACTTGGTCTTTATTAAAAATAAAAAACTATGTTACCAGTTTCAAAATAAATATATAAATAAAAACATATCCCTAACAAAAATTCAAGAAAAACGAACTTTAAATTATCCTATGAGCACATCATTAATTTTTGGGACTGGCAAGGAGCTTTATATAACTGGAAATTTTTTGTCTAATCGAGAAGTAGAATTTGACAAATTCCAAATAAAAAATTCAACTGATTGTAATGAGATCCGTTTAATATCTAAAAATGTTTACACAACGGTGCTTATATAATAATAAGAAAGAAAATTTAAACCAACACAAAGGTTTGGTTCCTAAGAATGGATGAATATCAACAACAGAAGTTCTCAGCATTGAAATGAAGGGTGTCATCACTCCTATCACTAAGTTTATCTCCAGGGCAAGTTATTAGCAACTGCAGGAGTATTAACATTTGAAGTTTCAGCAAGCTGATTATGAGGGCTCAAAGTCTCACCACTGGACTCACTTACAGTTCCAAGTGACGAGGGACTTTTAGCCGCGGTTGATCCAGGAGGGAGCAGGAAGGACGGCACACTAAAACCATCAGAATGATCCAATTTGAACTGCTTTTGACCTTGCATACCAAAACCACCTACAATAACCTGCAACAAATAAAGGTCGGAGAAGATGACATTCGTTTTTCGACAATTCTCAATACCAAGGGAAATAAGGGACTATCACAAACAGAACATAAGAAAAACTGCTAGGAACTAGTACCACTGTACCAGACATTTACAACATAATTGAAAATAAGAGAGAATAGCATTATATTAAAAAGATAACACCGTTCATGGCAGATAGATCTATGAAATTTGTGTGGCAAGTTCATATCATGCTTAATATATCAAAGTGATGTCTATTGCTTGATATGTGTGATAAGATACTGTCGAGTGTCAACTCCTTCCAACCATATAAGCAGATAATTAGCTTAAGTTGCACTCGGTAATACGAACCTCGTATGTGACATTTCCAATAGATATTGCTTGCTTGCTGAAGTGTCACATTAGATATGGAGCCATTTGCTGATAAAATACAGACGGCTTGAGAGGTACTTTGAGAGAATGACATTAGTTTGGCCAGTACATCCTGAGAAACAAAAAGACACTGAATTGAATCCTCAAACATAAAAAAGCAAATAATTCTAGATTTCTAGTATAAAGAGAATCACAAATACCTCACTTCAACTTAATTCTACGACACCTTTTTCTTTTGGGACATTCCAAAATGTGTTAGACAATTCAATTTCTATACAATTTTCAAGAGCCCGAATTTCATTGAATTACTAATATATTAAACTTTGATGCAATGGTTTCCCAGTAAACCTATTGAGGATGATGTTTTTGCAGTAAATCTAACTTCAACATTACTTTGTCAACTTTGTTGTAGATAATGATGGTGTCTGAATCAACTTTTGTGCACCCCCAACTATTCTAACGTATACATGCCTCTTCCCACCACAACAGTCATATAGATACTAGGTATTTTGTCTATCAACACTTGACACAAATGGGAAAAAATTCCCTAGATTGTCTTTATTGAGATTCAAACGTTAGTCTCTCATGGTATTCATTCTGACTTCATTGACAATTAGGACACACCTATAAGTCATTACTTTGAAATTTTCTTTGACCATCATTAAAATAGATGTATTATAAAAAATTTGAACATATCCATATCCTGTAAATTACCATTACCATCATATAAAAAGGATGAAGGGAGTCCGATGTTTCTTTATTTCCACTCCCAACCCTCTAAATGGTAAACTATCTAAGTGCATTTGTCAAATTAACATAGATGCATTCATTTTGATTATAGAGACTCCAATTTAAGCCCACAAGTCACCAACAGCCGGTGTCACTTTACAGATAGTTAAACATGTTATTAAAAAGCTTGCCTTGTATAATAGCATATCCCTTAGAGAGAAAGATACTAACACATCTCCACGGGATTGAATCTTTTCGAACTTCTAAAAAGAGCAATACAAAGTGATAATACTATCATATTTAGCCCCTAGAAACATAACTGCAGAAGCACAAATCAAAATAAATACTCTGTTTCTATCTACTTGTTCTAAGCATCCCTGGACAATCTTGCATTGTCGTACTCCACAAAATCAAATCACCATAAAGGCCAAGAAGATTTGATGTGTATTCCCCTAGTAAGAAAAAAAAGTCATTCTTTTTTACTTTAGTCATTGCTTATGTGTAAAAGGATCACCAAATATAATAGTCAGCGACAATTTAAGAATATAAAGGAGGACCACCCCAAACGGAGGATAATATCCAAATTTGTCAGATTGGATGACCAGTCATAAGTTACTCGTTCTTCTCTTTAAGTTTTTTATATTTTTTAACTGGATTTCCACAAAGAATTATATCACTCAGCTTTAGTTTCTGATTGTAGATTTGAAAATCCAAATTTGACAGACCAACTCATCTAGACTAGTGTTTGTTTTCAAGTACAAAACAGACTGAAACAAGACAAAAAGAAGGGGGCCACCTAGTGGTGGTTCTATAACGAAACAAGAGGGCCCACTGATGGTGGTTCTCCTGTGACAAATTAGCAAACATTGATGCAGGACAGCAGGCTAGAGTTTTTGTTTGTTTGTTTTTTTCAAAAAAAAAGGAAAAAGATGCCAAAAGGGTAATGGTTAAAGAAAGGATACTGGTGTAAAGACTATCAACTTTCCATTAAGTAGAGCGAAACTACAATCAAGAACTAAAGGATTAGTCTCAACAGATCAAACTTCTACAAATTACATCTGCAAATTAAACACAGTTTCTTCTTCTCTCTTTTATAAAATTAGTCTAGGATTAAAGGGTGTGAGCATGAAGCAATGACAAACAATACAAAAGGCAAAGATAATCCCATCCTTCACCAATCTACTAACGAAAGCAAAAAGAAGAGCAATGCAGTCATCGAGATAGTAAGAGATAAACAGCAAATTAAGGCCACACCTCTCCTACTTTTACTGTGATAACATGTGGTCTAAATCCAATCCCCGCACCTGATGATCCTCTAAATAATATCTTATCAGTAACTCAAGGTTTTAGTAAAATAAAAAATAAGCAAAGCAGCTGAACTATGAAGCACAAATTGGGTAGGGTAAATTTTACAAATGATCACATAACTATGACTTATTTTCACCAAAATCCCCTATGTTTTAACAGAAGAACCACAAAACTATCACTGATGTGTGGCAATTTTTTACAATATATTTTAAACCTTTTTTTATTTTTAATCTTGTAAATACATACCCAGCTAAAAGAAGACTGACATGACCCGACCCAGCTTTTGGAAAGTGTATTTAATAAAATACTGAAAAGCATAACATTTAGTTGGATCGTAAGAAACTAAATTTTATGGAGAAATAGTTACTACAATTGGTTAATAGTGCATCAAAAGTAGTAATCTTTTAATAAATTATTTTCAATTCTTTGACTCTTTACGTTATTTGATGGATTAGAGTTGTTTTCTTGAAGTATTTTGCATGAGCTTAGGAGGAAAAAGGAAAAATACAAAGTTATGGATAATGAGATCGATACTCAGAATCATAGAGATTTGGAGACAATAATCAGTATCAGTTTGGATCAAAATCTTGAAAATGAAAATTCTAAATTGGGGTGAATTTGGATGATAAATTTTAAAGGTGGTACAAAGTTGCTGGACTATCACTCTGTTGGGAAAAAACACGGGCAAACACAAAATAGATATGACAAAATAGTGAGAATAAAATGAAAATAATGACACCAAAAATTTTCTGTGGAAACCTTTCTAAATAAGGAAAAAACCACGGGCCAAGAAGAGCAACTGATATTATTATTGTAAGGAATTTTACACCGTGTAGGCACGAGTACAATACTCCAAAAACTTCTACACAC
>JBCEWC010015779.1:0-13517 GCA_038996855.1 Solanum aculeatissimum
CCTCAAACCGATGGGCAAGCCGAAAGAACAATTCAAACCTTGGAGGACATGTTAAGGGCTTGTGTGTTAGAATTCAAGGGAAATTAGGATGATCATCTACCGCTCATTGAGTTTGCCTATAACAATAGCTTCCATGCTAGCATTGGTATGGCTCCATTTGAAGCTTTATATGGTAGGAGATGTAGGTCTCTGATTGGTTGGTTTGAAATGGGTGAAGTGGCCTTGTTAGGCCCGGATTTGGTTGTGGAGGCCATTGAAAAGGTGAAGTTGATTAGAGAGAGGTTGAAGACGGCTCAAAGTCGCCAAAAGTCTTATTCGTATGTTAGGAAGAGGGATCTCGAATTTCATGTTAATGATTGGATGTATGTGAAAGTGTCCTCCATGAAAGGCATCATGCGTTTTGGCAAGAAGGGCAGGTTGAGCCCCCGGTACGTCGAACCTTCTGAGATCGTTAAATGGGTTGGCAATGTGGCTTGTAGGTTGGATTTTCCTTTGGACATGAGCTCCATTCATCCGGTCTTCCATGTGTCTATGTTGAGAAAGCTAGTTGGTGACCCTAAGGTAATTACACCATTGGTGGGTGTAACGATTGAGGAGAATTTGACCTATGAAGAGGTTTCGGTTAAAATCTTGGATAGGCAAGTGAAGAGGCTTCGGAAAAAGGAGGTAGCTTCGATAAAGGTGCTTTGGAGTAACCAAGACGTGGAGGGTGCAACGTAGGAAGCGGAGTTGGACATGATGGAGTGATATCCCTATCTCTTCCATTCTACTCAAGCCTAAGGTACTAGGTTCTATCCTTTATAATGGTTCTAATTCGTTTCTTCTTGAGTTTCATTACATTGCATGCATACATGAGCACGAAAATGATTTAAATTATATTTTGACATGAGTTTTAAATGACTTTTGAAATAATGCATGATCCGTTATAAGTTTCGATGAAAATGTCCCTTGTTTGATTGATGTCCTTAAGTCATGGTTTTTTCCCACTCGAGGACAAATGTTCCCAGGGAGGAGATGATGTAACGACCCAAAAAAATTTTAACTTTGTATTGGTTAGTCAAGGTTAGTGTTGGGTACATCATGGTTGAATTTTGGTAGTCATGGATGGTATTCAAGTGGTCGGATTCAAAGGAATTGTTTTGGGGGAATTAGACAGCATGGACTTTGAAAAGACATATCTCTTGGTATGAGCTTAACTGTGTGGACCATTATATGTCAAATTGAAGCTCTTTGAGTTATTTTCGCAATGCAACTAGTTTTGCTCAATTCGAAGTTCAGATGTGGAAGTTATGTCCATTACAGTGACACTGCTCGTGTATGGAAATATTATAGAAAAAAGGAAGTAGTTTGAGGCTAAGTCAAGGCCACACGGGAGGGAGCACGAGCCGTGTGGAGGCTCATGGCCCGTGAGAGGACTCCGTGGGTTGATCCAAAGAATGGGGTTGGGTGATGAACCAAGGCCGGAACCAAGTAAGGCCCCACGGACCACTTCACGGCACGTGTGAGCCTTCACGGTCCGTGAGGGCCTCCCGTGAAGTGATCCAGAGAGTTGGCCAAGGCTTGGGGCTTGACTCCAGACCAAGTGGTGCTCTATCGACCAATACACGGTTTGTGTGTAGCTACACGGTCCATGAGGCCCCTCGTGAGTTGGTCTAGAAAGTCCTCCGAGAGTTCAAGCCGAAGCCGAGACCAAGTGAGGTCTCACAGACAGGTTCACGGACCGTGAACCTATAAACGGCCATTGGGTGCCTTCCGTGAGGCACAATTATCTGTGATCTAGTCTATTTCATTAATGGTTAATTTGTAATTTAGTTTAATCCTATGCCTCTTTTAGCCTTTCTAAGGTCTCCTAACTCTCCTAAATCAAACCCTAATCCCCTCTAATTCATTCTATCACTCTTCAATCCTCACAAAAATTCTCTCAATTCTCTTGACCTCCATTGATGAAAGCTTGAAGAAATTGGAGAAAACCAACTTTCTTGCAAATTGATTCAATTCCCTTGGCTAATCTCTAGGTACGTGGGATTGATTCATGGATTTCCTTTCATCCCTGAAGACCCAAGAATCCTTTTCTTTAATTTATGAATTTAAGTTTTCTTTAGTTATAGGTTCTTTAAATTTTGATGTATTAAATTGAATTGAGTTGTGGGCTGTAAAAATTAGGTGATTTAAAGTTGATTTAAGTTTGAATTCTATGAAATTTCAAGGGATTTGATGAAGATCAAGATATACATGTCCCCTTACTCTTAAACTATGCATGGGTAGTGTTTAAATGATGACTTAAATGTTGATTTACCTTGAATCTCTTATGGAATACTCTTAATTTAATTTAAAGTATGAATTCTAGTACCATGCTATTCTCATTGTCACTCATGGCATTTGCCTGAAATCATGGTTTTTCATGAAGGTTATGATGTGGGCTAAGTTCCAAACATGTTTATGACTATGATTTTGAACAAGTATGGATTATGACAAGAATGTGATCACATAATGTCTATGATATGGCTCTTTGAGCAACATGGGTGTTTACACCAATATGATATGATATGACAAGTATGGAGCTACTCATATGCATGAAGTTTGACATGAAAGTGTATTTGTCTTTTTAGCCATACGAAGCATGATTATAAAATGTGTTTGACTTTTGTTAAGTATGCATAAGAGTACTGAAAGTGATTTTGGCTTTTAAGCCCAAGTATGCATGGCTTGATGTTCAAGTGTCAAGTTTCCGTTTTAAAGCATGTATATGTATATGTATTCTTGTGGGATGAAGACTTAGTACCGAGAAGGATTGAAGTAGTAAGTAGGTTATCCCCTAGGGTCCCACTCCTTTCCCGAAACTATGTGCCAACATAGGTATGCTATCGAAATGGGAGGCACATAAGGTATGCTTTGATATGATATGATGTGCTTTGTTATGTAAATCCTTCTGAAATGACCGGGTCGTAAGGAAGGTGGCCATCTCACCGAAATGGGAGGCCCGTAAGGTGTGGTGTAGATTACCTTTGGCAAGTAATCTTCTCTGATCTGATAGGAGCCCTCATCGGGCAAGTTCATGTTGTAGCTCACATGAGTTTGGATGTCGGTTATGGTTTCATCCCCTTTATACTATAAGCATTATGGCATTTCATGCATCATGTTTATCATGGCATATTGATATACTATTCTTCTTTATATTCTCTTTCTATGTATGTGCCCTTGCCATCTAGGTTGCCTATAGGTTCATGTGCATAAGCATTTGCATGCCCGCATACTTTGTGTTTTATTTTTCTAACCCATATTCTTTGTCTACATGTTCTAACCATGTAGGGACCGAAGGTGACTTTCATCGTCCGCTAGATGGCTAATCGAGATTCGAAGTGTTGCTTGTGGTGTGCCCTATGTTCCAAGGGCAACATTCCATTTCATCTACCTATGTCTTTACTTATTTTTCCTTACAATATGACTTGAGGGTGAACCCGGATTATGTCAAGGCCCCGCTCCATCTTATGTAGAGACTATGTTAGACATGTTAGACTCTCGCACGTTGTATTACGTTTTGATGAGATGTTATGACTATTGAGATTTGGCTCTAAGAATGATGTTCCGATTATTATTATGATTATGCTTGGACTTGTGAATGTTGGGAATGTTCTTATGTGGAAAGTCTCATAACCTGGTGTGCTCCCATAGATTGAGTCCAAAGCTCTATTTCCCCTAGAATTATGTGTTATGTGTTTACTTTTTCATGCTTCCGAACTGATGATGTGAGTAATAATGCTATTATGTCTTGATCGAGGACTTTCGGATTCTCTTTCACCATGTCACATCTAGGCCCCACTTCAGGGTCATGAAAAAACCTTGGAGGAGTTCATCCTTGAGAAGAATGACAACATTCGGAAGGAGTTGGGCGGGCATCAGACGATGAAGTATGAGGTGAGGGAGATTATCATTCCTTAGAGTTTCGGCTCATGGAGTCACTAAGCAAGATGGAGGACATGAGTTCCACGATGAAGGCCATGAGTTCCACGATGGAGACCATGAAGGCCACCATGGAGGCCATGGATCCAAATACGAGGGCACTTGAGGAAGGTATGGTTGACGGGAGATGTGTGGGGATTGCTGGAGAAAGGGAGGCCAAGATCGAGGCTCCCAAGCCAACGGTGTTCAAAGGTGCCCGTGATGCGTAGGAGGTGAAAAATTTCTTGTGGCACTTGGAAAATTACTTCAAGTGTAACAAGGTAAGGAATGATGAGAGAAAGATCAACACAACTGTGTTGTGTCTGACGTAGATGGCAATGTTGTGGTGGAAACAAAAGGATTCGGAATATCACGACCCAAAAGTGGGGCCTAGATGTGACATGGCAAAGGAGAACCCGAAAGTCCTCGATCAAGACATCGTAGCATCATCACACATATCATTGGTTTGAAAGTGTGGAAGTAAACACATAACACATAAGTTCTAGGGGAAACGGGGATTTGGACTCAAGCTATGGGGATGTTGCCGGGAATGGGATGAACATGAATCACGTAGCACATAACATTCATCTCTAAGGGGCGGGTAAGTAGGACTCAAGCTATGGGGCATTCCGGGTTAGGGGACTTTCCACATAAACATATAATCAACACACATTTCTCAACATCAAGTCATAAGCATAATCAAATACCATTTCCATAATCAAGGCTCATAAATCATAATATCTCAATAGTCATAATATCCAACAAATACAATCCAACGTACAAGAGTTTAGTTTGTCCAACAAGCCTCTACGTAAGATAAATCGGGGCCTCTACATAATCTGAGGCTCACCCTCAATACATAAGTAAAGAAAAGTAAAAATAATACTAGCTAGATAGAAACTGGCTATGGCCCTTGAACAAAAGGGTTCACCACTAGCAATAGGCTTCAAGATGATCACACGTCGTCCGGTGGAATATAGAAGTCGTCTCCGGTCCCTACATGGTTAGCACATGTAGACAAAGAGTATGGGTTAGCATATAATATGCACTAAGTATACGGGTATGTAATGCACATGTCAATATAGTGTGACCAAGCAACATGACAAGGGAACAAGTGATGCGAACGGAATGCACGTAGCCAAGAGATATATACTATTATGATATGCCATGGTGCATGAGATGCAATTCTACAATCATAATATAGCGGGGATGTATCCTCAGCCGACAACGGAGGAGACTCAAGCGAGCTACTACCCGAATTCGGACTACTTGCCAAGTAGATTCCTAGTCAACCCTTCATCAAGGGAATACATAACAAGTCAATCCCTATCTAGGGAGATAACCCATGGTGGCACATGGTTTGACGGAAAGGAGTATGGACCCTTGGAGATAGTCCACCCCGAATCCAATCCCTCAGTACTAAGTCTCATCCCACGGGAATACATATATATACATGCAACTTCAAATCGTAGGACTTACATTCTTTTCAAAATCATGCATCATTAGTTAAAACCAAAACCATTGATCAAACCATATTCATGCTTAAACAAAAAGCCAACAAGAGTTTCAAAAATTGTTCTCATAATCATTTCCATATCGACGCAATAATAGCAGCCCATCTATATAGCTTATCATATCAAGCCTTCATAACATATCAAAGTGGTGAAAGCACCCAAAATGCTCAAAGAGCCATAACAAAGAGACTATGTGATCACAAGTCTTAACATATCACATCATAACAAGAGTTTCATCATAAAAAATCTTCAATGCATATGCCATGAATGAGGAATAAGTGCATGGGTAATGGAGATTCAACTTTAAATCACAATTCAATGGGTAATTCAACATAAATCATGAGAAAATCCATATTCAAAACATAATTCAATTTACCCATGCATAATTAAACCATTAAGGGACATGCACATTGATCCTTCAAGAGTTCCCATGAAATTCATAAAATTCAAACTTAAATCATCATTAATTTACCTAATTTCTACGGCCCACAATCCATTGCAATGAATTACATCAAAATTTGAAGAACCCATAACTTAAAGAAACTTAAAATCATGAATTAAAGAGTAGGGTTCTTGGGTCTTCATGGATGAAAGGAAATCCATGAATCAAACCCACATACCTAGAGATTAACCACAAGAATTAAAGAATTTAGCAAGCAAGATGATCTTCCCCAATTTTCTTCAAGCTTTCAACAATGGAGGTCAATGAAATTCAAGAAATTTTAGAGAGGATTGAAGAGTCTTTTAATGAGTGAAATAGGATTAGGGTTTGAATTTAGGGATTTAGGAGACTTTAGGGAAGTTAAAAGAGTCATAGGATTAAGCCAATTTATGAAATTACCATTAATAAAGCGGACTAATCACTGAAACACAGTGTCACATGGAAGGCACCCAGGGGCAGTCTACAGGTACACGGACCGTGTACCTATCCGTCTAACCTGACTTGGTCTCGCCTTCGGCTTGAACTCTCAGGGGACTTTCTGGAACACTTCACGGAGGGACTCACGGACCGTTTGGATGCCCACAGACCATGTACTAGTCCGTGGAGCCATACTTGGTCTAGAGTCCTGCCCCGAAACCTTGCCAACTCTATGCCCTACTTCACGGGATCCCTCACGGGCCGTAAAGTGTCTCACGGACCGTGGGGTGGTCCATGGGACTGTACTTGGACCATGGCTTGGCCCTTAACCATTGGGAGCTCACTAGACCCACACGAACCGTGAACCACCAAACGATCCGTGGTTCGGTCCTTAGCCCATTTCTAGAACCTTGTTTCCAGCGTTCTTTCGATTACGGGCAGTCTAACTGTGTTGGCCATAAATTTCTCATACGAACTCCAAATTGAGTAAAACCAGTTGCATTGAGAATATCACTCAAAGAGATTCAATCTGATATATAATAGCCTACACAGTTAATCCCATATCAAAAGTTATGATCTCTTAACGTACACTGCCCAATCGGCCCTATAACTTTACTAAGCGATCCGTTTTGAATCTGGCCACTTAAATACAACCCATGGCTACCCAAAATCAACCATGACCATTCCAACACTATCCAAGACCAACCATCATGAAGTTCAAAATATTTTGGGTCGTTACAAGAAAATAGGGAAGGGAATATGCACCATTGACACATAGGAACAGTTCAAGAAGGCCTTTTTCTTGGATAATGTCATCTATGAGGCAAAGAAAAATTTTAGGGATCTAAAGCAGACGAGTGGCATAAGGGCCTACGTGAAGGAGTTCACTACCCTCATACTCTATATCCCTAACCTCACGGATGAGAACATGATGTTCCACTTCGTGGATGGGCTATAAAATTGGTCTAGAATGGAGTTGGAACGCCTACAAGTTAGGACCATCGACAAGGCCATCACACAAGTAAAGGCTTTGATGAACTCTCGACACGACAGGCGAGATAGAGACCGAGAAGAGGAGTTGAGAGGTAGTCATGACCAAGGTGGGGGAGATGGTGGAAAAGGCATGGTTTGGTAGCCAGATACCAAGCATCATGACACTTGTAGGCCTGACAATAGGAGGTCAAGGCCACAAAGAAGCGGAGAGAGCAAAGCACAACCTGAAAAAGAGTTTAAGTGCTACATATGTGGTGGGATGCATAATTATAAGAAGTGCCCCGAGCTGAAGAGCCTTGGTGCCATACTGCGAGAACGGAAGGAGCAAAAGGCACAAGAGCAGGTGCAAGAACAAGGGGAAGGATCGGGCACAACGCGGGTAGACGTAATTGGGCTATGCAGAGCTATCACGTAGCAACTTGAGAAACTGAAGGAGTTTAGTGCATAGTACGTAGACATCATGACCCACTCGTGTCATGGTCGACAAAGGCCCAGAGGGTAATATCATGAGTAAGTTAGTGGCAACCAAGTAAGGGCTGAAGTATAACCCAAGTAATGCGCAACTTAGGATAGTCAATACGCTAATGACTCCTGAATGTAGAGTTGCTCAAGGAGTCGACATAGTGTTGGACGAGTGGCATGGTAAGACCAACTTCCATGTCGCACAGATAGATCTCTTCAACATAATTCTAGGGAAAGCGTTTTTCTTAAAGTGCCACATGGTGATCGAACCCTACCTCCAAAAACTCGTGGTCATGGAGCAAAGCGGTTCCTGCATAGTGCCTTTAGTCAATATGCCTAAGTTAGAGAGACAAGCTCAATTGTTGGCCTTGCGGCTTGTGGAGAGGTTCAAAGATGAGGAGTGAATATCGTGTTCCATTCCAGCTAAGAGGAAGAGTCGTCGAAGGAGAAACAGGTAAAAGAATCCAAGCGGGAGTAAGGATGACCAACCGCAGGGGTTCTCCCTATGCACTGAAAGCGGAAAATTCTAGCGAAGACCAAAAAGGGATGGCATAAAGGTATGAGGCCATCCAAAGGTGGAGACTGGGAGTTCGAGAAGAGCGTGGGGGTCCGTACTAAAGCATTGCACTGAGGACATCGCAGCATCAGGTGGTGGAGAGTGTGATGTCTCACCACTTGATCTTGAAAATTGGGGAAGAATCTAGAGTCTTTTGGTGGTTTACGGAAGACTCTAGAATTATGTAGGAAAATCTTGCAGTCTTCAGTTTCCTCTAGACTTTTGTGGAGTATTCTAGAGAGGGACTAAAATATAAATATTGTGGGACTTTAATGTAAATATTAATTACATTTTGACCCCAAGTAGGAAGTATTAATAGAGGGGGTCATTTACATTCTTAGGCATCCAAGCATTTAGAGATCAATCCAGAAATATTAAGCATTCTTCCAAGCAATACAAGACTTCTTCCTTATAAAGCTCTCTATAGTCTTCTTATATCTAGTGTTCCCTTAGTGATCGAGTTGAAATAGTCTTACTTGTATTTACAAGATAATGTAAGATTCGTGAGCAAATTGGCAAGTGTCTCATGAGAGTCTTAGCAAGAGTTCTAAGTCCGTGACAATGTGGTATCAGAGCAACTTTCTACTACGGGAAGCATGGAAAGTGAAGAAGACATCAACACTACTAACACCGTAAATATTATGCTGGATATTGGCAAGAAATGCAAGGGAAAGAAAAGCTCCAAGAAGACTGAGAAAGTGTTGGTCGAAATGACACCAAGCGAGGCCATAACAACCCACTCACTCTCGGCCACTGCGTTGAGTGACGATGAACGAGGTGAGGAACCCACTAATATCATGCTCGACATGGGATGGGTCGTAAGGGTGGATGTTGCCAGTCAAACGATGGAGTTCTTAGGAAAGTACTTGAATAAGTTCAATGATATGTTCTAAAACTTGGAAAAGCTCACCCTTGATGAGAATGACAACATCTGGAAGGAGATGGGCTGGCGTCAGTCGGCAGAGTATGAGCGGAGGGAGATCATCACTTCCTTAGAGTGTTGGATCATGGAGGAACTAGGCAAGATGGAGGCCATGAGTTCCATGATGGAGGCCATGAGTTCCAGGATGGATACCACGAGGGCCACCATGGAGGCCATGGGTGCAAAGAAGAGGGCACTTGAGGAAGGTGTGGCTAACAGGAGATGCATGGGGATTGTTGGAGAAAGGGAGGCGAAGATCGAGGCTCCCAAGCCATCAGTATTCAAAGGCACCCGTGACGCGCAGGAGGTGAAAAGTTTCTTATGGCACTTGGAAAAGTACTTCAAGTGTAACAAGGTAAGAAATGATGAGACAAAGATCAACACAACCGTGTTGTATCTAATAGAGATGGAAATGTTGTGGTAGAAATGAAAGGAGTTGGAAATAGGAAAGGGGTTGTGCACCATTGACACATAGGAGAAGTTCAAGAATGAGTTCAATAAGGCCTTCTTCTCGAATAATGTCATCTATAAGGTGAAGCGTAAGTTGGGTAGCATAAGCGCAAGTTGGGTAGCATAAGCGCCTACGTGAAGGAGTTCACTACCCTCACGCTCCAGATGCCTAACCTCAGAAATGAGGATATGATGTTCCACTTCATGGACGGGCTACAAAATTGGTCTAGGATGGAGTTGGAATGCCAATAAGTTAGGACCATCGACGAGGCCATCACACAAGTAGAGGCTTTGATGGACTCTCGGCACGACAAGTGAGATAGAGATCGAGTAGAGAAAGAAGGTTCTTACATGGTGCCCTTAGTCAATATGCCTAAGTCAGAGGGACAAGATCAATTGTCGGCCTTGTGGCTTATGGAGGGGTTCCAGGATGAGAAGTCAATATCGTGTTCCACGCCTGCTAGGAGGAAGAGTCGTCAAAGAATAAACAGGCGAAGAAAGCCAAGTGGGAGTAAGGATGACCAACCGCAACGGTGCTTCCCATGCACTGAAAGCATAAAACTCCAGTGGAGACCACAAAGGGATGACATAGAGGTATGTCGCCATCTAAAGGTGAAGACTGGGAGTTTAAGAAGAGTGTGAGAGTCCCTACTACAATATTACGCCAAGGACATTGCATCATCAGGTGGGGGAGAGTACAATGGCCCGCCACTTGATCTTGAAAACGGAGGAAGAATTTAGAGTCTTTTGGTGATTTACGGAAGACTCTAGAATTATGTAGGAAGATCTTATGGTCTTTAGTTTCCTCTAGACTTTTGTGGAGTATTTTAGAGAGGGACTAAAGTGTAAATATTGAGAGACTTATAATGTAAATATTGATTCCATTTTGACCCCAAAGAAGTATAAATAGAGGGGGTCATTTGCATTCTTAGGCATCCAAGCATCCAGAGATCGATCCAGAAATTTTAAGCGTTCTTCCAAGCAATACAAACCTTCTTCCTTATAAAGATCTCTATAGTATTGTTATATCTAGTGTTACCTTAGAGATCGAGTTGAGATAGGCTTACTTGTATTTGGAAGATCGTGAAAGATTCGTGAGCAAATTGGCAAGTGCCGCACGGAAGTCTTAGCAAGAGTTCTAAGTCTGTGACACTGAGCCCAAAACATTGTTTGTTTGATGGTTTTCTAATAAAATGGTCCATGGACCAAAAATTTATTTTTTTTAAAAAAAATTTTAGTCATTGATTTAAAAATAAGAAACTTACATAAATGACTATAGTTATAGGGTTATTGATGTTCAATAGTTATAAGTACGTTATTTACTAAAAATGACTACAATTTATGTCTATATCTCATTGTACTTTTATACAAATCTGATCTTTTTCATTTATACTATAACACAGTTATAATTGCAATGCGCTAAATAAGATATTTTCTATTATTATAACAGAAAATCCTTTATTATGTTCCTAAAACTCTCAATTTTCTATTATTAAATTAACAGCTAATATTTACCTATTAAAGGCATATCCATTTGGATTCCAATTAGATTAATGAAAATTTTGGAATATATCATACACATCGATGAAAAATTTGGATAATTATTTTTTATTATTGTAACACCCTTCATATTTTAAGGCTTGGAACACTGAAAGACGGGAAATTTTTTATGGTCTTACTTCACGAGCCAAACTGTTGCCCGTAGAAGGAACCACGAGTCGTAGGTGGTCCCGTGGAAAGGGCCAAGGGGAAAATGAAAAAATTAGAGAATTTCTAGAAGTTGACTTACATGATATCAGATGAGGCATACAAGAACTTACGACCCGTAAGTTGATCTCATAGAAAGGAGTCTTGTCGTGTTGCATGTTCATGGCTTGGAAGTTGTAATTCTAGTAGCTCAATTTTTATGGCATGAATTTCTATGGACCGAGGTATGGACCATATGTTAATCCACTACCCGTAGGAAGGGTTTCGTGGACATCTCCCATAGTTTTTAAAGAGGGTACTTTTGTCCTTTCTCACCCTTTTAGACCTAAAACTTTTCAGTTTCCACTTAATTAAATCTCTAAAACGTGACTCTTCAATTCATTAACACACAGAACATTCTCTAAAACTTAGTACGTAGTTTCATGAGGAGAAGGCTAGGGCTTTCAAGAATCTTCTTCAAAATTCTTCAAGAATCTAATTCCTCTAGGTATGTAAGGCCCTCTAAAAGTTATCATACATTTATTTTAGTATCTATAACTACTAATCACTACCCAAGATCAAGTTTATGAGTTGAGATCAAGTTTTCTTCATTACTAGATAATTTCATTGAGATACGTGTTTATCTATTTTTCTTGATAAAAATCATGGTCTTTACTAATTTCACTACTGAATTAAGTTATTAAATCAAGATTACGTAGTTATTGTTGCATTTGTAAGAACCTTATATATTTCATGAAAAGCTATTATGTCCATAGTATTGAGTTAAGTTCAGAAAGTATTTAAAGCATTTGTATTTACAAGATAGTTGAGTAGTAAAATTATGTTTCTAAGGCACATTGCATTAATACAACTCTTAGTCAAAGAAAAGAGACAAGTTGAGAAAAATTTAGAAAAACTAAAGTTGGTCTAAGTCCCAAAAGATCAAAAAAGTATGTTGAGTATTTTAACTCTTAAATTCATGAGAATTATAAAAGTTATTTTGGTAGTATTGAGCATCGATATGGGTAAAAGTAATAATAACTCGAATTGATAAACTTTGTAGCCAACGTAGGATAGGATTATACCAAGAGTACAACTCCTCACTTGCCACTGAGATGGTCTAGTTTGGGGATAGATCCACTTTTCTAGTTTTTCATCCCTTATCCTGGCAAAGTATGGGATGACTCTGGAAGCGTGGGCAAGACGTTGTATCATCGCGAGACTTATAGTGATGGTTGTTGGTTAGAGAAACACTCAAAGATAAAGTAAACTAGTTTTTGCATACAGAGTTTCATCATATGTTTTTACTTTTAGCATAAGCCTATCTATTATTTTGCTATCCTATTTTAATACATGTTTTAGTTACTTTTGAGTATAGTATCCTATCCAAGTTTCTTATTTTGGCTATTTTACATGTTCATACATTCCATGAACTAACGTCCTTTTGACCTGCATCGTCTATGATGCAGACGTAGGTGACAGAGTCCCTCAACAGAGGCTCCATTGAGGACTAGCATTTCATTTGGCCATCAGCGAGGCCTCTTACTAGCCAGAGGCTTTGAAGTCTTTATTTATGTTTTAGTACTTATTTTCATTTGTGATTATCGTGGAACTGTCACGGTAGTTGTTTTAGATTGTCTTAATTAGAGGTTCTATAGACTAGATGACATGAGTTCTAGTTCTTACTTTCAGATATTATGGGATATTTCTCCTATTTAGTTTGTTGAAATTATTACAGTATCTCTAGCTCATTATATCTAAGCCTATAATTTATTTATTTAAGTTTTTTGCTGAGTAAAGTATCCAAGTCAAATGGTTCGCTTGGGACCAGAAAAGGTTCTGAGTGTCGGCCACGTCCAGGCTGCAAACTCAAGGTATGAAAAACTTGGTATCATAGCACAGAGTTCAAGTGTCCTAGGGTGTCTATGGAACCGTGTCTAGTGGGGTCCATATTATTGGTGTAAAGCATGCCACATCCATAATAGGGAGGCTGGAGGGCATTAGAAAGTGTCACTATCAATTGTATTCTACTTCGTGCTTCAAAGTGCAACACTCTTTATGTCACGACCCGGATAGGGGGCCTAGATGTGACATGGCGAAGGAGGACCTGAAGACCCTCGATCAAGCCATCATAGC